>JBBMFX010564757.1:0-15421 GCA_037832545.1 Rhabdalestes septentrionalis
GTGAGATTCAACACATTCTGTTGTATGACTGTGTGGAATGTCTTTGAATTGCCATGAATTTAATTCCACTTCCTGTCTTTTCAACTCCAATTCAAATTCAACTTCCTGTGGGGCGGAGTCAATTCAATTCAAATTCCAACTCATGAATTGAATTGCGGCCAATTCTGAAATTCTGAATTGTGCACAAGCCTGACTCCAACACACTCTATCAGAAGGTTCCGCAGCATCCGGGCCTTCACAGCCAAGATGGGCTATTTCTTCCTCAAAGTACTCAGACTTATAAATCAGAACTGAATAAAAAACTGTCCTTCTCATTAACACTCATTCACTCACACTCTGAACTGGACTTAAGTACTTCATTTTCCCAAACACACTGCATATACACACCAACCTGTTCCATCAAAAGAAAAAATATTGCCATGTATACTGTCAGTTTTTGAATCCTGTTGATGCTATTGTTGTTTTATGCACATTTATTTTGTGCTGCATACTTCAATCTTCAAATATTGCACAGAAAACAATGTCACTATACATTATTAATTCAACCTAGTACTGTTACTGCTCATTTTGGATGCACTGTATTTTGTCTTGTTTTGTGAATTATTGTACTGTTCCTTTTTTGCACTCTCTTGTGTAGTTTTGCAGTGTTTATGTTTTTATGGTACTGGAGAAATACTCCAGTTGATATATTTGACTACTCTTTTTACATGAACATCTAACAGTCTACCCATCTAATCACTACTGCTAAAATCACTACATTCGGATTACACCTGTTGGAGTCCGTTTGATGATGAGAGTTATTCTGGGAATTACAGCTCATGGGACTGACACGCCTCCCCATTTGCATTCAGTACCCCTACAGCCAATAAACCTGAATGCAATGAAGATAGAAGGGTCATGTTATAAAAGAACATTCAGAGACAAAATGGGTTCAAACTGGCAGGTTGAGCTAATTCTAACAGTTGGAGAATTCTGGAGGTTAAGAAACAGACAGAACAAGAACCAAGAGCTGGTATTCCACAAACATACACTGATCGGTTGTTTTGTTCTCTCCTTTTTACACATCCACTAAGTGAAATGAGTACTGAAATGGAGAGGAACGCGCAATAACGAATGTATTTACATTGACTAGAAAATATATGGTGCGGTGCAGGACAGAACAAGACAACAGGATCCGACCACGCCACTTTTAGAATTAATGAGCACATAATGTAGTAGTGTGTACATTACTGTGAACCTGAGCGTATCTGACCTGCGTAAATGAAATAAGCAAATTTTTACATATTATATTTTGAAAAATATTTTATCAGTTGTTCATGAACAATTCAGATATGGGAGTCTTCTTATTCATTGGTAACATATCACTACCCTTTACAACCGAAAACCCTCCTGTTGGTAAATGCTGAAGAAATTATTAGGCTTACGTTGCACACATCTGCATCGTCATATTTTAAGATACTCATTTAAAATCTGAAAATTAGCAACATTGACAAGTGGCTTGATAAAATCGTGTCGTATACGTGTTAATTAATGAACCCTGGTTCTTACCTTAAGAAATGCTTCATCTCTCCTGTTTAGTGGCCCAGGTTCACTTGCTTTTACTGCTGAGGAGCCCAACTGCAACACATGAAAATCCAATGCAGAGAGACCGATGTCACCACAGTACAGCTTTTCATGTCGTGTACAATAAAGTCATGGCGACTACACCTTAATGTTGGGCCCTCACAATGACTGACTGGTCGGATTATTGCATCTCCACATTGTTAGTTATTGACTGTACGGGATTATCTCAAACAGCTTAGACCCGTGGCATATTCCACTCTGTTCGTGGTTAATTCAGTATGCAGATAATTACACTCCTTAAGGGAAGACTCGAACGGATTGTTGTTAAGCACAGACTCGAAGACATAAACTGGCTTTTCTAAACAACAGAACACAAAGAGCTTTTAAATAAATTCTTACGACGAAAGACAAGATAAACGCCTAAAGTCACGTACGCTTAAAGATGGTCGCTAGGAAGAAACAAGCTGCTGCTTCTCTAGATGGAAGGGACCCGCTCTTCCTCCATGATGTGCGTCTCTGAGGCAATGCTGCACCTGATTTCCGACAAGTCCCACCTTCCACAGTTTCAATTGGACAGTAGTGTTCCACCCCTGATTGGCTAGTGGTCCAACTCGCTAATTCATAGATCCTCTTATTTCTACAGTGGTTTCTGACTAGACTTCAAACTACAAGCCAATCAGAGAGCGGGACGCAGTAATAAACGGAAAACAGGTATGTTAAAAAAAAATACACAAGATAAGGAAGGGCCGTTTAATTCAGAGGCATCGCATTGCAGTTTTAGCAGACATCTAAGACATCACTTCGAAACACAATGTACTTAAACTTTGCTTAACCCTACAGTAATTTACACCTAAAATACACCAATCCCCTTAATTTGAATGATCGATTAATTTGTGAACAGAACCATTAATTTTACCTTATAAGTGGATTTAAGGCCGTTAATTTAAATATGAGGCATTCATTCCGGAGGGTCTATCATTGAAGAGGCACATTTTAAAATGTAAAAGTGGATGTACAGTAGTTTCACCCCTTATTTAGCCTTAATCTGTAGACTTTTCCCTTAATTTTGTTAAATTTTCTGGAAACTAAGGTCAAAATTAATCTAATTTTAAGGAGTTAAAGGGTTTGGTTTAGTTGTGCATTATATACAGCAACTCAAATACATAAATTTCCCCAAGTTTTTATTCTAACAAAATGCCAGAAATTCCATAGTTATAAAAACAAGCTGTTCAGTATCATGTACTATATGTTTGATGTTTACTTGCATTTAAAATCTAACACTGGATTCTGAAATAAGACTTGTACTGATTACATTAACAAAACCTCCTCAACATGTAATGACCACTTAGTCTGCCAAAGTATAATTAGAACACCAACATCGATGGAAAAACAAAAACACAAAAAGGGGGGAAATGAATGTAATTAAGACCTGTTGCAAAATGTCGGTCGACTCATTCAAAATATTTAAATGCAAATACAAATATCTTGATTTCATTACAAATTCATGAACACTCCTGCCCCTTCTTTAGAATAATTTTTTTTCCAAGCTTAACTAAACTCTTTCATAATGAAAAATTGAAAATGTGACTGCTGCAATTCAATGTTTTAGTTGCAAATCATATGGAGTTACTTCCAGTCACTTCTATTTTTTACTAAATGCAAAGTAAAATCTTTGAAATCAGATAGGGAGGGGAAAATTGGTAGATTCCTATGGCTGAGAAAGTTTGGAACAAGCATTAGTAACTTATTGGCTATGAAATTCTGATAGTTCCTTAAAAATATATAATATATATAAACAAACAAACAAACAATTGAATGGAAAGGGAAAATGTAATGATGTAAAAATTAAGGCAAAATGAATTGTACAATACCGAGAAATACTGTTTTATTTAATCTATGGCACACCTGCTTTAAGCAAATAAGAAACTATACAACAAACTGAGCAAAGCTTTGAACTGCATGCCACAAGCACAAACAATATATTCAAGAGGTAATAATGGTCACAAAAATGGTCATCCAAAATGCTTAGAACTATACAGAACAGCAATTTAAAAAATATTTTAGACTCCTTTGAGAGTTTTAAACTTTTAAGACTGCTTTAGCACCTGCAATTATTAACAGCAGCACTGCTTGGCATATTGACACACAACACACAGGACATTTCTGTATGTTTCAATAAGCAGAGATGTAAAAATTACTTCAGTTTTATGATATAGTCTACCTGCTATTTTTGTAGTGAATGATTGATTACCAGAAGTATTTCCCTGTGCTTAATAAAGTACAAAATTTACACAGAACACACTAACCACTGACAAGCATTTAGAGTAACTGGCTTCTATAAGGTAAAAAAAAAAAAATTCAACTATAAAAATTGACTTTTTTTATGTGAGAGCATTTTACCTTGTAAGAGCAGGTACAAATAAAGTTACAGTGGTGGTGTTTGTAAGATAATCTACATTACTTTCACACTTTCCACTTTGGATGTCTTAAAATGTACATAGAGCACCATAAAGGCACAAAGTTGAAATTCAACACAGCCAAGAAAGACATGCTTCCTTTGGTTATAGCAAAAAAAGACACAGCCTTAAAAATATGGCATGTAAAACCACATATATTGTTACACCACATATTTGAGCTTACAAAGCGTAGTGCAAGGATTTCTGTGGCTGCAGGCCATTTCAGCATGCTTCCCCTGACCTTCATCCAAGATGGTTTCTCTCTCTCCTTGGGCGACCTCGGATGTGGCAACACTCTGATAAGTGCTCTCAGGGTTTTCACATGGATCCAGATTGTAGGTGGGTATGACGTTAAACATGATAAAGCCAATGGTGATCACCACAAAAGACACAATGTACAGGCCTGAGAACTGTTAAGAACCATAAACACACACATACATATATAGATCAGTGTCAGTTGACTGGGAAGAAAATATCTTCACAAATTCTGTTTCCATGGAAAAGCATAGCCAAATAGCAACAATATTCTAGACTTACATGGGATAGCATTAACTACCATTGACAGCTATTCTACAACCTACAGTTTCACACACCTTAAAGTGGAACAGAAAGAGGCCACATAGGAGACTGAAGAGATCTGCAGTTAGCAGAGAGAGATTCACTGCTGTTGCACTGGTCATCTTCATCACCAGAGGCATCAAACTGTATAGCCCATACATGCAGAGCATGAATATAACAAAGAGCAGGCCTAGGGAGAAATGCTCAACTGGTTATAAATGTAAAAAAAAAAAAACAACTTAAAATTTACTGTACTATGAACACAATTGTTTTTTACAGCTATAGAACAAAAAACTGCAGAATCGATGACTGTATTATAGGACTATAAAAGAGCATGTCCCCAATGTGACAATTAAACTGAATCAATAATGGAACCTTAAAAATGATTAAAAGTGTAAAGGAAGCAAATTCAATGCATGAACAAGTCTTACACATTGTGGATATCTGGGTGCACATTTAAATGATACAGAAACCTGGAAAATTTGTGTAATCCCTGTTTAAAGGTTATGACAAAAGAAGATTTGCTTACATATTTTCCAGTCCCAGTTTATGTCAGTTACTTGTTTGATTTCAAGTATAACCCTTGGAAATAGACACACAATTAAAAAAATAAAATCTTACCAACAACAAAAGTCATATTTAATTAATGTTACAGCAAAAGGACTTACATTTGTACACCACTTATGAGGGTCCCAAAGAGACCCATCATGCCCAAGAACTCTACCCTGCTGAGGTTTTTTACTGTGTACTCCTGACACACATTAGACACAGCATACAGAGCAGCACTGATAAGCACCAAACAGTCGCCCAACAATACATCTGTACCTTTAGATCAGAAAAAAAAAAAAAGAGTTTAAATGCAGAGAAAGAATTTCTCACAGTTCACACTGTGAGCCATAGCATGTTCATGTAAGGCAAATGGGTATTTCACTTCAAGTGAGGTCAAGATCACGAAGTCGATTTAGATTAGATTAGATTAGATTAGATTAAGTGTAATTTTGATTTTTTTTTATTTCTTGTGTTTTTCCATCATTTTGTTCCAAAATCATACGAAACCACTGTATTGAATAACAAAATTAAAAAGAAGGCATAGCTGAATACTCACTTGAGCCTTCGTTTCTTCCAGCCATCAGATCAGCCCCCACCATAGCCCCAAAACCTAGCAAACACACACCCACAGCTACAAAGTGTAGCAGCCTATATCGAGTTTTCAGGAAGAACCAGGACAGCACCATCAACACTGGGATCACAAAACAGTCCAGCAGCTGAAACACATGAACCAAGACCCTCAACAGATAAAAAAAAGATCAAAACAATACAATAAACTTTTCAGAAAATACTCATCAATTAGTTGTGAGCAATATGGCAAAATCATGATATCAGTTAGGATACTTCCAGATCTTTACACAATATGTTATATAATATGTTTCATAATATTCATTAATTAGCAACAGAGGGGATCCAGTGTTTGCACAAAAAAAATTGTCAAAATGACCAATAAACCCTGAATAATATTGCAAAATGCAAAAGATTGTAATGAAACACCAGAACATCAGAAAACACACAAAAGGTGAGAGCCCCTTGATTGCCTCATCATTAAAGGGCCCATTTCATATATTTTTCTTGTTCCTTATTTTAAGTTTGCTTATAACACAATTGTGATTCATTTTTACATGACCATTTTCTCTCAATAACGTTCAAAATAAAGCAGCCAGTTCATGTTACCATGTCTTTATGACAAATTACATATGTATATGACCTCTGTGCTCATTAAAAACTGGACCCAATTATCTGTAAGCTGTACAGACAAATGTACATACATTTCTTGGTGATTGTGACATCACAAAAAAAAAATTTGCAGTGTACATCCCATATATGGAATTGTATTCAGGAGTAAATGACATATTTTGATTATTTAAGCAAGGCTACAAACTATAATTTTTTTAATTATTTTAACAGAATTTGTTTTACTCATTAGAATTTCTATGATATGGGCCCTTTATGTGAGCTAAAACTACTACTGTTGGGATCATTAAAGACAGAGAACTACTGATACCTGAATACTTGTAAGTGTAGTAAACTGGTATGCCTTCACAACTGTGAAGTTTGCCTCAACATCCGTAAGGGCCATTAGCAGATACTTCCACCACTTTGATTTTAAAATCTGAAAAATATTCCCATCACCTATGAAAGAGGGCACAGGTTTCCATTTTGTGTACGCATGTATGTAGATAGGACAAAACTTTTAATCACATTTAGTCATTTTTAAACCCTTGATCTGGAGGCTCAAAGAGTTGATCTGTTAGATGAATGCACTAAGCAGGCTGCAAGAATATAACCCTACCTTTCCTGAACACCAGGGCTAAAGTGTAGGTCAGAAGCAGTAGGACATAATTGAGGAAGCTCTGAAACATTGGAGTAGCCACCTGAACCTTCTCCAGGTACTGGCTTGTCACAGCTGTTCCACATACCAGCACAGACAGGACCTGACCCAAAGCAACAGTCTTCAGGAGGTACCTCGGGGAAAAATAACACTTTAAAATGAGTAAGCATAGCCACTGTGTCTATCTTTGAGGGGTTACATGTGTAGTAAAAGCTTTACGCAACTGACATTTACTCAAGGTACCCTTCCACTGGACTCCTGCATTCACTTAATAAAAACAATAGACCTACTTCTCAAAATATTACACATGATATCCTGTGATTTAATTTGTAATCTTTCATTAACTTTACAGCACGAGGAAGAATGTGAATCTTACCAGGTGAAAACATTCTTCAGCCTAAATTTCTGTGGTCCACAAAGGAATTCTTCCAAGCGCCTGGATGTTCTCACTTTCGCACAGTCAGTCATATTTTCTGTCTCACCCTCCATTTCCTCTTGATCTTGTCTTGAACAGACAGCTAAAGAAAATCCAACATAAAAGCACAAGGTCCATGATTTCCTGGATTTATCTAAGAACCACATAGGCCAGAAAACAGTAATCTCTTCAAGAATGTGTGAAAGGCCCATTATGTGGACTGACCCTATACCTACAGCATTGAAACAAAATGGCAATGGCTAAAACGAACCACATTACCTTAGATGTATCAAGAAATTCAAAGCTAGAGTTAACTCCTTACAAAGAGCATGTGTGAGCCTGGAGCAAAATACAGGCATGTCGTCTTTTTGAAATGTAATCCTATGTAAACTTTGCCAGACAAAAACAAAAGTGTACACATCACTTTCCAAAGGTCTCTGAGCAGGTAGTCCCATGTTGAGCAAAGTAAAGCAAAAACAACACCAGCTTTGAACATTTAGGAACAAGCCAGAAGAACTGGGGGGGTGCTCAGCAATAATATATAAATCTGATTTACCAGGGTGAAATCATTGTATTATTAATGCAACCTGCCTCAATGTTTTCATTTCTTCTATAATTTTTACATAATTATATACACATACTGTGTACACATACGCACATATACACATACACATTATATTATTTACCTAAAAATACACACATACATACATACACACGTCTCCCAGGTGCACAGGTGTATGTGCCTATAGCAGAAACCAGCTAAAACTACACCTCTAATGCATTATTTTGTTATCATTCACGTGTACACGTGGTTCACACGGATATAATTATAAGTTATTTGCAGTCTGATTTACTAATCACAGTCACACATTTAACACGTGCTGAAATCAAAAGCTAACATAAACATCGACATTACACTGAGTTAATCGTTAACTTGCTTAATTAAATGTCCGAATTGGCCAAGTTGAAGCGGTCAACAAGCAAGCAAAACAGTAAATTGTGCTCATGTAACAAACACAGGGCTAAAACCAACAAGGTGTTTAATGTGACTGCACTGAATCGCTTCGTTCATATCAACAAATATTTTAGAGCGACGTGAAAATACAAGACCACTACCTCCACGGTCAAGCCATGCTGCCGGATCCTACGATTTCCCTCATCCATGCGCCAAACCTCATACACTGACGTATATTAAGCCCCGACCACTTTAGCAGACCCGCCCCTCCTTTTAAGCAGCCTATAAGAAATAAGCTCATGAGCTGTACCCTAATCCCTGAACCAATGAGAGTTTAATACGCAAACAAACTGCGAGCCAACAGGACAGTGTGTGCTGATGTAAAAAGGATGCGAAAACAAACCACGGAAGTAAACTATTTTTAAGGTACCAAAGACTGCAGATGAGGGACGTTGTTTCGTTGTTATATATATTATTAAAGAATGTAGAAACAAACTGTAAACTAATGTTTGAAAGTAGGTTTACTTAGGTATACACACTCATACACACACAAACTAAAGGTTTTTTTTAAAACGTTTGTGTGTGGTTGTGTGTGTGTGTGTGCGTGTGTGAGTGTGTGCGTGTGTGAGTGTGTGTGCCACCCAAATGCTGACTAATATATTTAATATTTGTTTGATGAATGGAAAAAAGTGCTGGAAGAGTCCTGGAAGGGGGCTCTCATTCACAGAATACCACCAAAAGCCTTCCTGGCCCACAAGTGATTCCTGGCCCAGTGGTTGAGAAACCCGGTCCTAAATGATCCATCTACATTGAGAGATATTTCTCTGCTCCCTGCTGTCTACAAGGTTTTTACACTATTCAGTTTCCATTTTTTTTTGTTTTACAGTTTTTTAAGTTCGGGCATTGCATTTAGCATTTCACGACATGTTGTACCGTGTGTGAATGGCTGGAGCGCCGCTTCGGTGGTCTCGGTGACGTCACATGTCCCGGTCTCTGGTGTTCCGCCTCTCAGACGATCTAAAACCGCGCGCCCCCTGGCCCGAGCAGTGTCTGCCTTTAACCTGCACGGTGCGTGCGTGTGTGAGAGAGCATTAACAGTGTCGATCTTCCCGCTGTGTGTGTGTGTGTGTGTGTGTGTGTGTGTGTGTGGATGAATTCGTGAAACATTTGGCCAATTCTCATCAGAACCGCAGACTGTTGTTTTAAACAGACCTGGGATCAGTTAGTAACTGTTTTCTTATTTTTCTTTTCAAATCCGTGTCTGTTTGATGTCTGCTGTGTCTAACTGCAGTATTTTTTGTTAGGTTGTTTTTTCTTTATGCTAATGTTTTGTTGATGAACTCATTGTATTTCCAAATAAAACGTTTGAATTCCTTAATTTATTATTTCAACTTTGAGAACAGTGCGTGGGTGTGTATCTGGAGTCCGGACTGGGACCAGACCGATGGCGACGGCAGTCTCTGGAATCCGTGCTTGGGCGGGACCGATGGCGACGGCAGTCTCTGGAGTCCGGGCTGGGGCTGGACCGATGGTGATGACCGGCTCTGGGGTCCGGCCTGAAACCGGACCGGTGACGACAGGCTCTGGGGTCCGGGCTGAAACCGGACTGGTGACGTCAGGCTCTGGAGTCCGGGTTGTGTGCCGAAACAGCTGCCGGCGCGCTGAGATGAGGCGAGGCCGGCGCGCTGAGATGGGACGAAGCCGGCGCGCTGAGATGGGACGAAGCCGGCGCGCTGAAAGGAGGCGAGACCGGCGCGCTGAAGGGAGGTGTAGTTGGCGTGTTGAGATGAGGCGAGACCAGCGCATTGAAATGAGGCGAGAGCGGCACACTGAGATGAGGTGAGGCCAGTGCGCTGAGCTGAGGTGATGCTGTTGCATTGAGATGAGGTGAAGCCGGCGTATTGAGATGACGCGAGACCAGTGCGCCGAGATGATGCGAAACCGGCACGTTGAGATGAGGCAAGACCGGCACGTTGAGATGAGGCGAAACCGGCGCGTTGAGAAGGGCGAAACTGGTACATTGAGATGAGGCATAGCCGGCGCACTGAAAGGAGGCGAGACCGGTGTGCTGAAGGGAGGTGGAGCCGGCGTGTTGAGATGAGGCGAGACCGACGCATTGAAAGGCGTGCTAAAATGAGGCGAGGTCGGCGTGCTGAGATGAGGTGTGGCCGGTGTGCTGAGCTGAGGTGCTGGCGGTGCGTTGAGATGACGCGAGACTCCTACCGAGTCTTAGCGTCATTTTGGAAACCACGGGGAGTAAAGATCGTGGGTCCAGTGGTACCAGAGGGTCTTCCGGACGGCCACTCCAGCCGTACAAGATCACCTCTTCCTTTTTGTTCTAATCTTGATGGTGCTCCGAGGCAATGTCTGGCTCAATCGCTGCCATTTTGGATCCAGCGCACCTTCTCCGGAATTTTCTACCTCCCTTCGCGCTGTAACCAACGGAAAGCAGAGTCCGTGGATCCAGGGACATCGGAGGCTCTCCCGGGCGACCACTCCAGCAGCAGAAGGACTCATCCGAGTCCGAATCTGCGTACCATGGCAATTCGGAGAGAGTGACAGGCATGGTCGCGGCCATCTTGGCTCAGTTGTTCCCTCTCCCCCGAAGCCCGCTGATGCTCCCAGAACCAGAGATCGTGGAGACATTTTGGCTCGAGGGCGAGTCTTCCTCCCCCGGAGTTTTACCGCCGTCTCGAGTACCACAGGGAGTAGGGTTTGCGGGTCCAGTAGTACTGGGAGTTCCTCTGGACGGCCACTCCAGCCATACGAAGGCCCCTCCTCCTCTGAACTGGCTGCCCACCTGTCATCCACAGCAAGGTTTGGCCCAACCGTGGCCATTTTGGTGCCTATGCGTCTTCTCCGTGTCCGCCGGGACTTTGCTCTTTTCGGTACACTGAGGCCAAGAGGAAGCAGTTTCCCAGGATCCAGACGGACTGGAGGCTCTCCTGGACTACCCCTCCAGCCGCCATGGGGCTCATCCAAGTCTGAGTCGTTGGCTGCCCCCTCTTCCCCGGAGCTTGCCAACTTTACTGGGGCGGCAGACCGCGGAGACCGGGATGAGTGGATCCCGGAAAGCAAGCGAATCCCCCCGATGCCCATTCCAGCCAAGCCCAGACCCCTCTTCCTCCGAGCTTGTGTACCTGTAGTACACCGGTTCTACGGAGCAGTCTCTGCCGGCTTCTCCGCGATCCCGTTGTTCTTTGCCTTGGGGGACAGGGGGAGGCTAAGCAGGAAGCCTCTCAGATCGAAGAATTTGACCCAGTCCTCTCCACTGTCGTTCCGGCTGTGGGCGAGCTCCTCCAACGACCCCGTCCTGTCCGGAAACTGGGACCGCTCGCTGCACGGCTGTCTGTGCCGCCGGGCTCCAGTGGCAGTGGGGACAGGGCGGTGGGGTTTGGAGCCCTGAAGTTTGACTCTGTCTGGACGGGAACATTCTGTCATTAATCCCCCAGGACATGAAGCACGCGGAGACCTGCGGACCGACATTGGGTGAGGTAAGTAAAGTATCCAGTTTCTGTAAAATGTCATTGAATAAAGATTTCCTAAAACACATGGAGCTGTTTCTCTTTTCTGCGCTATTCTGCTGCCTGAGTAAACACCTTCCAAAATCATGCTGTTTTAAAAAACCTGGGACAAATAAGCAGATGTGTCTTTTATTGGACTGTATTATTCAAAACAACAGCAATACACACTTTCAGGTTTAATTTATTTGTTCACTTATTAATGGCATCTTGGCGAATGATACTATGTTAAAACTGCAGCTTCCACCTATACAGAAATGGTAAGAAACTGTTGAGGAAATTCACATTTGAATAATTTAATTATTTTATTTCTTTATTTTCTTTATTCCTTTACATGTATTCACACTCAGTATTCAGTCAGTGAGTCAGTGATTCAGTGATTCATTTATCCAGTTCCAGATTGTTGTGTGATTCATTTAAGGTTAAGCAGAAGTGTTAAGGTTAGAAGTTAGTGACCTACGTTCTCCATACCATGCATGTTAGAAGCAACTTTATGGTCAAAAATGTCTTTGGTCAGTTAGAAGTAAAACATGTGTTTCTCTTACCACATTCTGCAAGTAACAAGTCCTGCAAGTGACATTCGGTCGCCTGATTCTAATTCCTAGTCATAACATGTGAGCTTCTGAGCCCCTCTTTCATGGTCAAGCATCCCTGTCTTGATAACAAAACCTACCAGACATGCTGTCTTAAGGAGGAGTGCTGAAAGGGCCATTGGTGTCGTTGCCATTCAACAAGAGGGGGACATGTCCCTTAACCTTTCATAATTATTCATTTGTGCTGTTGAATCTTGAATCTTTTGCGAAAGAAACAACTCCACTAAACCAATAGAAGAACACACACCGCTGGAACTCCGAGAAGTCTGCCTGTGCATTGACGTGTCACTTCACTTGCATTTGGTGAGGTGGTAGGAAACACGAGCTTGTTTCCTGTGGTGTGTGTTCTTCTATCAAGTGGAGGGAATTATTTTCCGAAAGATTTAAGATTTAACAGGGTTTCCAAACACCCCCATCCCATAAAAGGATTAGATTTACACGCGCGCAGCAACTCCGCTTCCACCCAAACTCCGCCCTCACACGCACAAACCCTTTTTTTCTCTGTCAGGTGAGTTTGCGTAGAATAAATCTATAGAAGCTGATTCATCATATTTATCTCTCTCTGCCCTTTTTGCTGAAAATCTGACAGCTAACATGTCTCAAGTTTCTTGCAGGATGTTGCTATGCCTCATGATTAGGTGAATTAGCTGACTAGTCTGTTTCAGCACAAATAGATGCAAAACGTTAATTTTGGGGTATTTTAGACTAAAAAGGAACATCCAGAGCTTGTAAAGTGCACTCAGTGTTGTACGTAATGCTTGCTATAGGCATATGAACATAGCTTAGATTGTATGTAGAGTAATTACTCAAATGAAGTGCCTCAGCATAGAGGTGCCACTTACAGAAGCCAACTTACTACCTGACAGAAACCCACAGGTTAGGCCTTTACTCACATTCACAGTCACTGGCGTGTCAAATTCACATATTAATAAAAAATCTTCTACATACTAACATTTGTTTGTATGTTTGTTATTGAAATATAAAACTCACACTATCAACAGAAACAATGTCTGAAATGTCTGTAGATGTCTTAACATCAGCCTACTACATTGTGCTAATGATTAATTTTGACATGTCAGTGCAGATCATTTTAAAGAAGGAAGTCGGGCCGTGGGATTTGGACTTCACCACATTTCAGTTAGCTGTGCTCTGTACTTTGAACCAAAGTCCCCAGTTTGAAAAATCTGAAACTGGCCACAAATCTGCCTTGTTTTCATATTTACCAGGGCAGTCAGTCTGTTTTGCTTTTTGAGAAATATGTTATTCATCCTGTACGTTATTTTTTTTATTATCTTGCTTGTTGGTTAATGCTGTTACACCACAAGCTGTTTGTCTTATGTTGGGGCTCACAAGATACCCTCCTGGGCTGCAGAGACTCGAAAAGAAACAACAGAGCCCTTTTTGCTCAAATTGAATCATGAGAAAGATTTATTGTACATCTGCAGATGGGGAGAGGAGAAAAGAACACAGAGACATCAAAGTCTGCCTCCCCGTCCTGACCTGTTCCGACTTCTTCATGCAGAACATCATATCTTATACCCTGTCCTACGTAATCTCTAGAAGACGACCCATCAGGAGGTGTAAAAAGTAATTGGACCAAGTTATTGTCACTCATGCAGACTGAGCAGGATGTCACTCCTCGCACAATCTCAATCTCCATGGTAACCCCAAATCTCCTGTTTACAAGAGAATTGTCCTTCGAGAGGTAGCGCAGGACAGGGAGTTAACAGATAAATATTTGAACATATTTTGACTTCCAAGACATTATCATATCAACCCAAACATGACCCTTAGAAAGAAAAACTCTCCAGCTCAGAAACTCAGGATATAAAATAATAAAACAATGAAATGGATACAGAATAAAACATACATTCAAAAGAAATTAATCACATAAAAAATAAATGCTGATTTTTCCACGACACTTACATCTTATAAATACATTTTATATATGCAGCAGTATGAGGACTCAATGTAATAAATAGTAGTCAGCGCTGAATAAAGTGAATGAGTGTAATTTTATGTAATAGCATGCCAGATTAGTAGTACACACTTTAAACCTTTAGTTGGTACAGAACAACTACAAAATAATGGTGGAGCTTATTTACAAGCCTCTTCACAATTCAGGAGGTTCTTATTCAGAAAGCTGGTGGAGTTACTCATGAAGAAGTAAATTATCAAGGAGCAGACTGAGTAGGTGAGAGAAAAACTCATTAGGTTTATAAAATGTACAGCTATTTTTCAATAAACTGATTCTTAGTTTCATATTTTACGTTCAATCTTATTGTGTTTGAGGTGATCTGGTCAGAATTTCGCGATGGTCATATGGCAGCATTCCTCATGTAGTCATCATGATATACAAGCTGAGATAGTTGTTCTAAAGCACTTGCACTGGTCAGAAACACCAGAAGTCTACAATTAAACATCAGCATTCACAAAATAAGCATATTGGTGCCCTGTTTTATAATGGCAACAAACACAACATAAACAACAACAATAATAATTATTATAATAATAATATCAATGGGTTTGTCCTTAGAGAACCATATTTGAAAATTAGTAAACATAAACTGTATAACAGCAAATAATATTTTTATGTGTGTGTAGCCCATGTGTATGAGTGTAAATAACCCACATAAAGTGAAAGTTGTACATCAAATGCATTTTGCCAATGTGTAAGGCAGGACTGATCTGGAACTGTCAGTCTTTTTACTGGAGCTGTCCAAGGTTCTGACTGCTGTCTGATGCAGCAGGACATTCCACACATCCTGTTCAGATTTCAGTCCGCAAGAAACATTCCTCATACATCATCAGTTTCCTCTACATCATCATCATCATCTACGGGATGAGTACAGCTGATATTTTTGGTTGAGATTTGCCTAGTTTTAATCCTGCAGTCTATGTGTTTTAAAGTTTGATGCAATAAATATATAACCAGGACACATGTTTCTTCTATTACATGTTCCTGAGTGGAATATTG
>JBBMFX010564772.1:0-15419 GCA_037832545.1 Rhabdalestes septentrionalis
ACTTACAAGCCATTTTATATTAGAACTCCTTCAAGCGGAAGAGTTGTAGGTCGAAAAGAAGACGCCGAAAACTAAATCCTGCGCCTCCTACTGTGTTGGAATGAATATGGTCGACAAGGATCCTCGGGTTGATTTCTGTTTTAATGAAGCTGCGGTAAATATCTGCATACAGTCTTCTTTCACTCAGTAAAACCAACAAAAAGGGCTTGGCAGTATTTACATTTATGAATGTAAAACCTTTCTAAGATTAGGTTAACATAATTTAAAAACTAGTTTTAAAAATCAATTTACAGAGAAGGAGAAACATTTGTACAGATAAAAAATATATATATTGGGAAGAAAAAAATGTGTGTAGAACGGGGCCACTTTCAATAATTTTTGTAACATCAAAAATAACTTTTTTCTTTCTTTTTTCTCTTTATTTTCATGTTTGTTTTTCTGTTATCTTTCGGTTTTTTCCCCTCAGTCTTTCAACTTTTATTTTATAATCGAGCTGTTTCTGACGCAGCCCGGGGGACCACAAGTCCTCTGACGTCACTCCTGCAGACCGTACTGGTGACGTGTTTTTCGCGCGCCGTTTTCCTTGGAGTGAGTGAAGATGGCGCAGGGCGGTGCGGTGCCCAGTGATCTGTTCCAGCACGTTTACAGCTTTCTGCTGGAAAACAAGTTCACCAAAGCGGCACAGGAGTTCAAAAAACAGGCTAAAGTGGTGAGTACTCTTAAAAAGCTCGTGTCGTTTCACGCGCTGCGGGGTTGAGAGGCGACCCCCGGTACGCGCACTTTAAACCACGTTTAACCCACGTGTTCACTGGAGAGAGACACGGGCAGAACCAGCTGAACCTAATTTTCTCTGCTCATAGAGGAAATATGTATGTATGGCTGTGAATGTGTGTGTGTGAAACAAACACGAGAACAGATTAAACCCCCAGAGCCTGACAGAATCAATCACATGCTGATCTGCAGTCAGTGTATCTGTCTGTCTTTTTACCTGTCTGGCTATCTGTTTAGCTTTGTCTTTCTCTCTGTGTATTTAAGTGTCCATATTGCCTGCTTGTATATGCGACTCCAACCATTCATTTTTATTTCAGTCAGGTTAATTTAAGTCTGTCTGGTTTATGAATTTATATTGAAATGCTGATCAAGTGGCTGCACATGATTTGAATACTTGCATTCACTTAAGTTACCAAAACGGTCCATTAGAACCTGCACTGTAAGCACAAAAGTATAGGGACACCCCTGTTTTTCAGGGTTTGGGCTTAAGCCATTTACTTCCAGTGAAGGGCAATCTTAATGCAGCATACCAAGACATTTTGGACAATGCCATGCTTCCAAATTTGTGGACAAAGTTTGGGGAAGAACCTTTCCTATTCCAGCATGACAGCACCCCAGTGCACAAAGCAAGGTCTATAAAGACATGGTTGAATGAGTTCAGAGCTTGACCGACCACACAGAACCCTGACATCAGCCCCAACCAACACCTTTGGGATGAACTAGAACAGAGATTGCAAACCAAGACTGCTAATCCACTATCAGTGCCTGAACTTCATAAACGCTCCACAGAATGAGTATGTATTTACCTTGTTCTGTGTTTTTAGGAACCTCAGGACAAAAATGAAGAAGGACTCCTTGACATCTTTAAATTCTGGCTGCAGTGAGTACACACTGATGAATTTTCTTAAACTGAACATTATCGAATTGTCTACCAGATCTTAACATCGTTAAATATCTTATTTTATGTAGGTCTGGAGAGTCCAGAAAGCGCAAGGCGGTTACAAGTGGTCCTGCTGTGGTTAACGGGCCGCCCGCAAAGAAGGCCAAGAAGGAGAGCTCGAGTAGTGAAGACTCCAGCAGCGACGAGGAGGATGCACCAGCTGCAAAGAAAACACCTCGAGGTGATCACATCTCCCAGCTGCTGTTTGAACTTCAGCAGCCGAGAGCAGAAATATTCAGTGTTCAAGTTTGGACACACCTTCTCATTCAAAGATTTCCTTTGTTTTTATTATTGGCTACATTGTAGATTAATATTGAAAACATCACCTATTGCTCCGATGACCGTTTTGCACACTTATTTTTTTAATCAGATTAATGAGGAATCAACCTGGAATGGTATTTCATTAACAGGTGTTCTTCGTCAAGAGTTCATTAGTGGAATATTTTGCCCCTTCAATGTGTTTGGGACCATCAGTTATGATGGTCGGTTTGGTACAGTTAGTTATCCTGTTCCACTACGATTCTACTCTTACGGCAAGAGCCACTTACCTACTAAAAACGGTCCTTCACCATTTTGTTTTCAATATGAATCCACAACATGGAAAATAATAAAAACAAAAATAAAACATGTGTCCAAGCTATTGACTGGTAGTGTAGCTATGTCACCCAAAAGATTTCAGCTGAGACTGACTTTTTTAGCTATTCTTGTTGGTGATCAGAAGTGATCGCATTTAAATGATTACTTCTTCATACTCATTCACAGATCAGTACAGCAGTGCAGTTACTAAGATGGTCCCTTTTTATCAGAATAACTGTCTACGTTTGCTTCTTTTTTCTGAATGGTTTTTAAGTCTTACACATGCATGTACACTTGGTTCAAAAAACTTTTACTGTGTGTGCAGTTGCAGCTCCAGTTCCAGTGAAGAAGCCAGCGGCTGCAGCAGAGTCGAGCAGCACTGAAGACTCCAGTGACTCTGAGGGTGATGTTAAGGCTAAAACTCCTGCGAAGGTATCTTTCCACTTCAAACGTATGATTATTTTGCCAGTAGGAGAAACTTACTGGTTCGGTCGTCATATAATGTTTTAACTTTTCAGAAAGCTGCGGTGGTGAAAGCTACGGCGCAGTCTCCGGCGGTAGGGGCCAGGAAGAAGGACACCAGCTCCAGCAGTGAGGACTCAGACTCTGAGGAAGAGGCACCCAAACCTAAATCTGCAGGTAAAACTGGATGCATTTGCAGAGTGAAATGCGAAATGTGATTGCACAGTTGCTATGGTAACTGTGACAGTTGTAATTTCTCTTAACTGTAACCCACCCCCCTACATAGAAAAGGCTTTGGAAAACTGCAGCTCACACCTACATTAATACCTCAAACCCATTTGTGATGTGGTAAAAAAGCCCATTTTATAGTGTAAACTTAAAAAATTCATTTTAAAGCTTAATAAATTATAAGATAAACCCCTACCATACTGTACTGTAGAGTGTACACTGAACCGTTCTCTCTCTTAGTGCTAGTATGTAACTATTTATGTTGCCCCTGCATAGACTATACTGTAATTCATGCACCTGCATTTTCTTTGGTATGAGCAGTTAAATAGAACACAATAAATTCTTTGTGTCCTTTCAAATGTATTGAAAAAGTTTATAATTATATTTTATATGGAAATGTAGCTGAATTTACTTCAATATTTACTTAAAAGTAGTAAATTGTATTTTTCTTTATTTAGCATGAAAATGCAAGAACAATTGAATATGCGGAGGATATCTGCAGTTTCCCCAAATTTGCAGCTGGTTATGGGAACAATCATTAGTTTGCCGGGGTAAACTGTATTATACTGTATTATAATGCAACTATGCAGGAATGTATAGTTTTGGGACCAATCATGAATTGGGAACTCAAGACTCCTCAGATGATATTAGGATGACCTAATTTACACTGAGAAAGATGACATTTTGGCAAAGTCTCTAGAAGTTAATATGCTTATAAGACCAACCTTAATTAGAAAGGAGCCACGATTTAGGTTGTGTAGAGCTTTAATGGGCCTCACAGCATGAAGGTCCTGGGTTTAGTTCATCTGCTGATGATTTGGTGGTTATGAAGCTGCCCTGTGATTTGAGCACCGTGGGTTTGAATCCCAGGACTGCCTGTGGCACCACAGAGTTCCCCTTGTGCCAGGTACCGTCCCCACTAACTGCCCCTCAGGTGCTGCATCGCTGGCTGGCCGCTGCTTCACTATGGTGCATGGATTAAATGCAGAGAACAATAACGTGCTGTTCATATTGTGCTGTGCCACGGTGGGGTGTGTTCGTGTGTGACAAAAGGACTCTACACATTACACAATTCCCAGCTGGGACAGCGAAGGTCTTTTCAGTATGGAATTTGCAGGTTCTCCCAATGTCAGGTTTGCAGGAGAGGCTTCAGTTTTCTCCCACATTCCAAAAACATGCACTGGAGCAACTGGAGATGCTAAATTGCCACTAGGTGTGTGAAGGTGTTTGTCTCATGATGAGCTATCAACCTGGCTTTGCCTTTGGCAGTGTGACTGCTGGAACAGGCTACAGCACACGGTTTAGTAAAAGCTACTCAGATAGTGGATGGCTGGATGAATGGGTGCTTAAATGGGTATTTTTGATCTGTGCTTCTCAGGAGCCAAGCCTCCAGCTGCAGCCCTGAAAGGTCCGTCCAAAGCCCCAGCTCAGAAGAAGCAGGACAGCAGCAGCAGTGAGGAGAGTGACTCTGAGGATGAGGCCCCAGCTAAGGTACTGTTCCAGTAATAGAAAGTACAACACAGCCCTATTCTTTTAAAATTGTTCAGTCTACATTACACAATAGATTATGTCGTAGTATGAATTTAAAATGTCTCTTACCATCATGTGTTTCTAATTTGCTTGCTGCAGCCAGCAGTGAAGGCCCCTGCCCAGGTGAAGCCCCCAGCCACCAAGACCCCAGCTGCAGCTGAATCCAGCAGCAGTGAGGAGTCCTCAGATGAGGATGAAGCACCTCCCAGCAAGAAACCCAAAGCAGGTACTCTCCACAAGGCCCATCTGACCTGAATGTTAAACCGATCAGGGGTGTTTTATATGGCCTGCCCCCTTTCCAAAACTCTGAAAAACATTGGTAGTTGAGATCTATGTGTTGAGCTATCTGTTGTGGTTGTGTTAGTGATGTTGAAGTGTTTCACATGACTAGGGGCAGGGTTTGTGTTTGGGATATCCTTATTTGTTCATCCTTGTGGTAGATTAGTGTGATGGAGGGAACCCCCTAACTAATTGGTGGGTCTAAACCAGGGTTGAAAATCCAAGAAATACAAAAGGATTACATACAGTGTGGCTAATGGGCTTTTTACTTTTTAGGTCCATATAGTGCTGTCCCCCCACCTGCAGCTCAGAGTGCCCCTGCACCAGCAGTGTCAAAAAAAGCTTCAAAGGATGCCTCAGGCAGCAGTGAGGACAGCAGTGAGGACAGCAGTGACGAGGAGGACGCAAAGAAAGCCCCTGGTAAGAGTTTAACTCAACAGTGTGATCTAGTTCACTGTGTTTTGGGTTTTGTTTTTAAACTCCTGTTCTTTGTAATAAGGAATGCAACTGTGTCTGTATTTAAGCAGTGCCTGCAAAGACCACAACTCCCAAACCTGCAGCCAAGGAGGCATCATCTAGCTCAGACAGCTCTGGTATGACAAACTACAATATGTTTGTAACTCCATTCATAGCCATATGATTCTGTCCAGTGTGCCACTGGTTTTGTTAGTGTTTTCTAATTGTTCAAGCGTTCTTTTATATTATGCAGATTCAAGCTCAGAAGATGAGGCAGAGAAGCCAGCTGCAAAAGCCACACCAGCTAAAGCACCCCTGGCTAAACCTCCCCTGAACAAAACTCCTGCTAAAACTCCACCAGTCAAATCAGCCCCTGCTCAACAGGAAGAGTCCTCATCTTCTAGCTCCTCGGATGATGAAGAGGAAACGAAGAAACCAGCTGCCAAGGCAACGTCAGCTAAGGCAACACCAGCTAAGGCAACGTCAGCTAAGGCAACGTCAGCTAAGGCAACGCCAGCTAAGGCAACGCCAGCTAAGGCAACGCCAGCTAAGGCAACGCCAGCTAAGGCAACGCCAGCTGCAAAGAAATCCTCCTCCTCCTCCAGCTCAGAGGATTCAAGTGATGACGAAGCCGAGAAGCCACCTACAAAACCTCCTGTTAAAGCTACACCAGCTAAAGCCACCCCTGCTAAAGCTACTCCAGCTAAGTCCACCCCATCCAAGGCAACCCCTAAAGCTGCAAAAGAGTCATCGTCCTCCAGCTCAGAGGACTCTGATGAAGAAGAAGCAGCCAAACCAGCTGCAAAGGCTCCTCCAGCCAAGGCTCCAGTAAAGACAGCTGCTAAGAAGGCAGATTCCTCAAGCTCAGGTGAGATCTTCTCTATTGTGGCCTTACTTGGGTTAGAAAGACAGAAATCTGAATCTAAAGCTGAAGTGGTTAAATGAAACTGATTTTATATAGGAAACCTAAGCAATGCCAACTTGCAGTACATCCAATACTGACATTTTTGCCTCCTACATTTTTTCTTAATGAGTTATTGTATTGGTTTAGGAATGTCACACATTCAATATTCAGTTTGTTTCCACATCGTACAAGTCTGAATAGCAACTAGGGCAGCTTGTTGATGGAATTATTTTTACTTCACAGACTCTGACAGCTCCGATGATGAGGCTACTGCCAAGCCTGCGACTACACCAAAAACAACACCAGTTTCCAAGCCTGCTGCCACACTTAAGACCCCACCAGCCTCCAAACCAGCAGCCAAGCCTGCTGAGAGCAGCTCCGACTCAGACAGCTCCTCCGAAGACGAGGAGCCTCCTAAGAAAGCCGCTGCCGCTCCTGCTTCCAAAGCAGCCCCGGCTCCAGGCAAAGCAGCTGCCAAACCAGCAGAAAGCTCGGACAGTGAGAGTTCAGACTCGGAGGACGAAGCCCCTGCAGCTAAAACGGCTAAACCCGCAGCCAAAGCTGCACCTGCTAAACCCGCAGCCAAAGCTGCACCTGCTAAACCCGCAGCCAAAGCTGCACCTGCTAAATCTGCAGCTGCAAAACCCACAGCCCAGTCTAGCAGCAGTGACTCGGAAAGCTCCAGTGATGAGGAGGAGGAGGAGAAAGGGAAGCCTGCTGTCTCAAAGCCTGCTGTGACCCCCACCAGTGCTAAAAAGACTAAGAGCGGCAGCTCGGACTCCTCAGACAGCTCGGACTCTGAGGCAGAAGCTCCAAAGACGACACCTGCCAAGCCTGCTGTGACCAACGGAAAGGCAGCAACACCCAGAACCCCTGCCTCCTCAGCCAAGACCACGAAACCTGCAGAGTCTTCCTCCTCTAGTGACGACAGCTCAGAGGAAGAGGAGAAGACAAAAGCACCGACAAAGTCAACACCGGTGACAAAAAGCACGCCAGCTGTCTCAGCCAAGGCCAAGGCAGGGAGCAGCTCATCAGACAGTTCTTCATCTGAGGAAGAGGAAACTCCCCAAACTCCAGTGAATGGTAATGAAAATCCTGTTACTCTGAGTTATTCAGAGACACCTGCAGCACAGCATTATAGAGAGATTGAATGTGACAGGCTATTAAGTACCCACTGAATAAGAAATATGCTTTTCTGCATAATGCCTTGGACAATAAGCACAGGCAGATCCACAAACTCTTAAAAGGTCGTTTGTGTTTGTAGATGCTCTTGCTGGAAAAAAAGCGTTTGGCCTTTTATGCCCTTTAAACCACTCTTGTTTTTATTGCTTTTGGTTCCAGAGGCCCAATTAGGAGCTATTGCCCTTGTATTGTGAAATGTCACTCTAGGGGCTTTCGCTGTACCACAGAGAATTGCCACAATGCAGTACTGAACTGAAGGTGTCTGGGTAGTGGATGGCAGCTTGTAGCTGGCTAAGGAAATTGCCCCAAAGCAGAGTTCCCTAAAACCTTTCCAGGAGGCCCACTGCCCTGCACCTTCCAGTGTTTTCCTGCTTTAACACACCCACAGCAACTCAGTAAAGGAGTGTTAAATGATCTTATAGTTAGATCCAGTGTTTGGGATTAGGGAAGATGTGGAGGGCTGTATAAATCTGAGCAGAAAATGATCTATATTCAAATTGATGCAGGTGGTCTGTACTGCGGCACATTGTGGTTAAGTCTGGTTATTTCTTTCCCCTTTTTTCTAACAGGCAACAAGAAGGAGGAGGAAACTGAACAGAAAACACCTGCACAGAAAAGAATGGCCACCTCCACACCTCACTCTTTCCCCAAGGCCAAACAAAAAGTATGAGAGTTTTAAGCAGGCTAAGAAATGTATCTCTGCTTTTTTTTGCCCATTTGCATGAGCGCACTCATTAAGTACATTTGCATGCCCTGCATTCAGAAAGTCGTGTGTTTGAATCCCAAGACTGCTGGTGGCACCTCTGAGGTTCCCTGAGCAGGATACCGTCCCCACACACTGCTCCCCTTTTGCTGTGTTCCCAGCTGCCCGCTGCTTTATTTGGTGAATGGGTTAAACGCGGACTAAGAATTTCACACTGTAGTGTGTTCATGTGCATGTGTTTCTAAAAGCATGGCACTGGCTCCTCACATTATTAAGCGTTGTTTTTTTTTTTTCTTTGTCTGTCTTCATCTGGTATTCTTCTAAAGAAAACCAATGATCCTTTCCGTAGAATAAAAGACGATGAGGTTGATGTGGACCCTCGCCTGGCAGACAACTCCTTCTCTGCCAAGGTAACTTCTTTACCATCATACTGAAAGTGCTTGAGCTTTAATGAACTCTCCAATGACTAGTTCTCCTTACTTTTAATTGTGTTAAAGCTTGGAGCCACAGGAGACTGGGGTGAGAAAGCCAACGACGTCCTCAAATTCACCAAAGGCAAGTCCTTCCGACATGAGAAGACCAAGAAGAAGCGTGGTAGCTACAGAGGTGGCGCCATCTCCACCTCAGTGAACTCTATTAAGTTTGATAGTGACTGAAGTCCAAACCCACAAGCATCCATTTTTCAAAGCTGGTCCCACTGAAAGCTCTTCCTCACTCACCCACTTCGCCCCAGGTTACTTGAACCCATTCAGAACTTGTGGAGAACAGCCCACCATGCTACTGCACTGCTGGCCAAGTGCTGGCGCTGTACTCAGACCAGTATGAAGTCAGGGAGTCCTGCAGTACGCCAGAGCAGGGCAGCAGCACAGATCAGTTCCCCTCAACTGCAGCTACATGAATCAGCCACTAGGTGGTGTGATTTCATTGGTTGTTTTTTTTTTTCAATCTTCCCTGCTATTTTTTTTGTTCCTCTCTCTTGTATTACTAATGCTGTAATAATGAAATTATTTTTGCCTGTGTAGGCTATTATGTAAACTCAGAAATTTCTCATTTATTGTGGTAATAGTGGTTAAGCGGTTGTACTCAAATCCTCGTCACTCTGGACAAGAGGTGGATGTTTCTTTTATAGATACTTTTGTTAAAGAGATTCAGGATAAATGGTTTGACGTCCAAATTGTGAATTTACAGTGAGTGAAAGAAGTCTTGAATAACGTTCTTGAATAACGATTACTTGTGCAGTTTGAGTCTTGACTGTGTAGCACCTCTTGTAAATTAGAAGCCATGCAGTTAATGCTGACTCTGGTACAGTAGCACTCACCTTTTGTTCTTTGGCAGTTATAGTTTTCGGTTTTTATTTAACTTCCACAGCTTTGCGTCATTGCCACTTTGTGTATTCTAATTGAATTTTTTCTAATTAAAATTTCTGAATCTTAACCACTCAGTTGTCATTAATTCTCAGTTCCTTATAGAACGAGCGTTTTATCTGCAGGTAGCTGTGGAGTCTCTGCATCCCTCAGATCCAGTGATTGTGCGTGACACTGCAAACTCTAGGCACCTCTTTATATAGCCAATAGAATAGGACAAAACTATTTTTGGAAAAAGGTACTATGCTTTCTGTACATTAGCCTTGTTCGACAACAGGGTCTGTTTTTACAAAATGTAAAAAATGTATGTAACACTCTGCTTTGTGTTTGCAAGCTCTGGGGCATCTTGTGGCCTAGCGGTTAAGGAGTTGCCCCTGCAATTGTTCCAGGGCTTCCAGTGTCACCCTTGAGCTGGGTACCAGTCCCACACACCTCATACCTGGGTGCTGCATTCCTGGCCCACTGCTTCACTGGGTTAAATACAGAGAAAGATTTTCACTCTGTGTGCTGAGGTGTGTCCACATATAACAAATGGACAGTTTACTGTCTAAAATGGCTTGTAGCATTGAAGTACAGTCCAGTAGGTCATAATGAACCGTAAACAACAAGTAAGTCTGTGCCATTTTGATGAAAAATATGTGGTGAATATACTAGTGTTTGTTAGAAGCGATAGACTTTAAGCTTCAATTCTAAATTAAAGCAGAAATATCTGGACCCTGAACATGATTTGGCTGATCGACTACATTGGGGTAAATAGAAGGCTATGTGATTTAATTACCAAACTATTCCTTTAAGCCCTCAGTGAGTGACTTAAATGCCAGTTTTTAGTCAAATGCAGCCCCATAACCATATTATAGTTATATTTAGTGGCCCGCAATAAAAGTATAGTAATTTTGCCAATAAAACTGTTTCAGCAGTTCGTTACTTGGGGGGTTGCTTCCTCAGGTGTTCTACATTGTGTGGTCACCTGCAAAGGCTACATATTTTGTCTTCCACAGTCACTTTGCACTGTTAGCTGTAATGTAGATGTTGCAGGTGCATTGTGCCTGCGGAGGCCAGTGGGGAAGTGCAAAGCCGAGCACTGAACTAACACCAGATGAAACAGGACATGCAAGTGTCATCTAAGCTGTGGGTTCAGAGGCTCAGCACGCGAGTGCAGTTCTTCACACAGTCCTACCACATTAGTATGTGACAGTTTCACACACTCCAGTTCCATATTTGATAAAATACTCCCACACTGGCAGTTGCTCAATTCTCCTAAGTAGGATACCTGTGAAATATGTATTCTGTTTGTTTACTTTTTGAAATAGTATAACAAACAGATTCATATCTAAAAGCTGCCTGAAGCCTCTTTGCAAATACCCAATCAGAGATACCACTATTGCTCCTCACAACAGACCCAAACACAGACCACAAAAGTCATGAAAAATGGTTTAATATAGTCTTCTATACCCATGAATTCTCTTTTAGTGACACAATTTTATTACAGCCTATATGTAGGAATATTTGGCAAAGAAGTTCCCTGTAATGCTGGGGTTAAGAGCCACAAACATATGTCACCATGCACCCTATTGAAAGTACAGTCGTAGGCTTTATGGACACTTTATTATGTACTGTTGATTTTTAAGTACTGTTGATGAGTTTAACATATTTAGGGGGAAAAATATGGACTGTGCAAAATGTAAATGTAATTTTTATCGTGTTAAACTCATCCACAAGTTCAAACTATTTTTTTTTGTTCAATATGCAAGAGAATAGACTAGTGAGCAACAACGGGTGTTTGTGTTCGGAGAGCAGCAACATTTGCTGTCCTAACAATCCACTGCGTGTACTACTTCAGAAATTATTCCCTTGTTCTTTCAATATCCCACAATTCCCTCATCCCGCAATACTCCACCAAGTGTAGCAAACAGCTGAACAGCACAAGCATTAAAAATTTTTTTTGTGTAAAACACAAATCTGCTGCTTGTGGTGATCAGCTGTATGCTACAGATGTGGCAGGCAAAGACTAGAAATAAGTGTTATAAGAGTAGTGTGAAGTGGCTGATGCTGGAGACACAAACATACACTGATACACACTGCAGCAGTTTCCCCATGCAGGAGCGCCTGTACCTACATGCTCGCTTGACAAGGCTTTTCATACAAGCCATCATAAAGAGTCCATTCCACAATGGTTGACTCAGTTCTGAAAGGAACCCTTTGACAGAAGATGCCTTTAGCTGTTGCCTCTGTCTCTCACTGCTGTTTAGGCATAGCAAAGTCCCAGGCGGTGTCCTGGGCACATTTCCACATGGCCCGCACCAGGCGGGTGAAGCCCATGTCTTTGGGTTTCTCCAGCCCACGCATCAGCCTCTGCTTCATTATGGCGATAAACTCCTTATTGCTCAGTTCGCCATTGCCTGGGAGAGAAAGAGAACCCATACTGAGTTTATCCATGGTTATCAGGTTATCCAGAAATAAACAAATCCATCCCCCAAATTACATCCCCCTTTGATCAACAAAATCTAATATCTGGCAAATTAAAAACAGCACCCAGAGCTGGTCAGAGTGTTAGCTCACCGCTAGCAGGGCTACTCAGTTAATGGCTAGTGGTTTAACATGCGGTTAGCATGTTAGCTTATGGCTGCTTTTGAATGCACATCACCCAGTCGACCTTATCATCAGCAGTGTATCCTTTTTCTCCTTTTGAAGCAGGTTGTTTGGACCCTGCCAATCAATATCTATTCTGTAAACATTTCCATTTTCTCAGTGGCGCTCATCTGTTACACAACAATGTGATACATCTACTTTTTGCTGCATTGACAAATACATCAAATTGAGTCTACCATGAACCACACTGAATCAAATTATTGACCGAGTGAATCGTTACACCTCTGCTTTTAGTTCTAGACAAATTACAAAAATGAAAAATGAGGTCATTCTTTAATTATCTATCATGACACCAGAATCTCATTATTGTCCTGCCAATAACTTGCATCCCAGAGACAGCAGGGAGACCCAAGATGAGGAGGACTCCTTCATTCAGGGACACTTACCATCACAATCGAATAAGGCAAACACTACGTCACACACATGGTCCGACAGCTCCACCTTGGCTACCGTGCGAGCCACTTGCTTCATAGTGGCTAGAAACACAAGGAGAGAGAGAGAGTGAGCGGGAGAGTGAGAGAGTGTGCAATAAAATCCTATAGGGGGTCTCATCTACCTGCAACCAAAGCAAATTCATAGTGAATGTGGTGAGGCTTTATTAAATAAAGTGCTGGTGAACTGGATTAAGGTGGATATTGTGTTTGTGTCGTTCACGGCTGAATCAATAACAGACACTCTCCCACGGAGAGAGAGTGAGCTTCATATGAGAGCGAGGGAGAGAGAGTTAACCAGGAGTATAGGAGCAGATCATTTGGGGATCAGGAATAGGTGGAGGCAGTGAGGATGCCAAAGCCAGATGAGGGACATTTATCTCTCACATACAGATACACAGACACACACAAACACCACAGCCTCTGGCTCACATCCAGCAATAATAAAGAAAAATAATACGAACTGTGGCAAAGTCTTTACTGTGAAGAAATAAACAGAGAGACAGAGACAAAGAAATAAGCTAAAGAGGTGTAGGTTGGTTTATGATTTCTGAACTGAGGCAAAGCAGTTCCTTTATTACCAGCCCTGTACACAAAATATCACTCAATTTCAGTCAGGAACACAGAGGCAGAGGAGAGATGAGAGGATGAGAGAGAGAGAGAGAGAAAATAATATAGGTGAGAGAAGAGAGAGAGCAAGAGAGAAAGCCAGAGAGAGAGAAGATTATACAGGAGAAATGCATTTAAAGAGAATAAGAGGGAGGAGGAGGAGTGTGACTTGAAGAAAGAAGAGACGTCAGACCTAATGGCCTCAGATATCAAAGGTGAGAGTGTATGTGTCTGTGCCTTTATTGAGGCAGCTGACCTTCGTTTAGTCTCAGCAATGTGCAGAAACTCGATCTGTGTGGTTGTGGTAGCTGGTTTCAGTCTGGCATCTCCGATGTCACAGGTTTTGTGTATACGTTTCTGACACCTCTAACTTTACTGTCCTACACTGTCTTTGCAGATTTTTTCATAACAACATCAGCCCTACTAGTAAACAAAACATTAACTGTTGATCCAGTCACTAATAGCCGCATCTACTAGGCATTTGTGCTTGTGGTCATGGTTGTGTTTTCAATGTTTAGGCGATTAATTGGATTAAAAATGAGAAACAAATGAAAGAGAGAATTTTACTCTTTTAGATGTGTCAAACGCATTTGTTATTTCAACTAATACACAAATCTTTAGGTAGTGCAAGTTGGATTGATCTTGTTCGTGGTGAATTTATCGTCTTTTCAAGCTGGGACGTTCTCTTCTTCAGAGAATTTCTTTTTTCTATGTCTACAGCTGGGAGAAATACAGTCTGGATTTGTACATTAGCACCTCACAGCATCAGAGCTTGATTTATTAGAATATTGGTGCACCCAAGAAAGACTGGGTCAACATGAATCAGAAATCAACACATTATTCTCCCGTACCATGATGTATTTATGAGCGAAGCGCAGAATCAGGGAGGTTCTCTGACCTAGCTATGCATTTTGAACAGTGATATATGAGGGAGGTGGACCTGAAGGACAAATTCCAAGGAGACAGTGGTGGATACATTTCGGCCCCCCTCCAGTGCAGGGTCACATAATCAAATATTAGATGTTGTTTTATAGCCAGGTAAAAGTGAAAATCACACGTTTAATCTTTAGGTATGTGATAGCCTTCTAGGCTGCAGTTATCTGAATTTCCCTAGGCCTTACTTTATAATTATCTAGCTTGCTATTTCAAATGAAGACAAAAGCTTGTTATTTGTTTGGTGTCTGTCACTGTCCAAACATAAACTGCAACTAAAATTCATTGTGTGTTCTGCAAGGGGTTGTTTCTAATAGATAGAAAGTGTTTAAGGCTGCAACAACTAATCAATAAAATCGATAATTATTGATAACGAAATTCGTTGTCAACGAATGCCGTTATCGATTAGTTGGGCTGCCACGTCACTGAGGAGTGCGACCACAAGTTGCACAAATACACTCGGATACACAGCCGCTCGCGATGGAGGTTACAGAAGCGTCTGCAGGAAAAAGCGTGCGCCCCACGTCCTCCAAGGTATGGGAGCACTTTGCTTTTAAACACGTAAGACCGAGCTTTCATGGCATGGCAGTACAACAGTCATGCACGAACACTTAAAAAGAAAACATGTTGGTGTTATGGATGGTGAAAGTAAAAACTGTATCTCTTCTTCGTGTAAAAGTTGTATAGTTTAAGTGCTTTTGTTTGCTAACTTCAGGACAGCCGCGCTAGATCTGTTCACTTGCTACTCGCTAACATCACATTGCGCAATCACATCATGAGCAATAGTGATTAGGCGCTACTTTAGATTAGCATAAATTACATGGTGCGAGTAACAGTAGAATATTACATTTAGTGATTGTTGTGGTTTTCTATTTGTCACGGCGGGTCTGTCCACGAACACACACGAGGAAACTCTTTCGAGCGATATAGCTCCATTATTCACCAAGCAGGGAATTTCACTGATCTTGTTTACCACTAGCCGTGACTTGAACACAAAAACAGAAACATAAAGCAGACATTTCTCTCTACCCTCGCATTCCCTTTTCCGAGTTCTTTCAGACGAACCCAGCGTTTCTTGGGTCACAGGGGTCTGTTCGATGTCGCTCGAAAATTTGCAGCTAGAACAAAATCCAGAGGCATGGACCCCAACCACTGTTAGGCTAGAGTTTCTCACCCATTGAGTTTCTAGGACGTTCAGGCTACACACTCCAGATCACAGGATTAGCTTTTTGCATTTCTACAGTTTTTTATAGGTCACTACAAAGCTTAATATAATTTTCAGCTTTTTGTCCTAATTTCAAAATGTTAATTTAATGAGTACAATTGTTTTACTGATCAAAAACAAACTTTGTCTTTCATAAGGTATACATTTTTCAAAATTAAAGATCATTAAACTCTATAC
>JBBMFX010564794.1:0-15416 GCA_037832545.1 Rhabdalestes septentrionalis
CTCTCTCTCTCTCTCTCTCTCTCTCTCTCTCTCTCTCTCTCTCTCTCTCTCTCACACACACACACACACACACACATACACACACCTGCAGTTTGGTCAGATGTCCAGGAGTTGATGACCTGCCGGGCAGTCTCTGGCTTGCTGAAGTCCACCTGGTGAGGGAAGCTCTGAAAGGCTTTTGTAAGGCTGCGTCGGAAAGCCTTCTCTAGGACCACCTTTCTGTCAACCATCACACCAGAAGCCACCTCCACTCCATGTTCGCTGGCCAGGTCCCTCTGGAGAAGCCTTTGCTGTCGTGGCAATCCACGTTCTAGAATTAGAGGTACGGAAAGTTAAAGAGAGGCATGAAATTGATGCCGTGCAATATCTTTTAATTGACCGTGCTGTAATGTGTTGTATCTATTCTTACCTTGCAGAGAGTAGCCCATGTGGGATTTGAGGGTCTCCAAGGTGCTGCCATATGCTCCCAGCTGGACCATTCCCATCACTGAGGAGATGCCATAGGGCGACATGGCGAAGTTTTGGCCTGGGTGGTTAAGTGCAGCTTCTGAAAACACCCGCAGTCCAAAATCTGTCTGCTGCTTCTGCAGTGAGTTACCCAGAGCTGAGCCATAAAAGGCCAGGGTCAAGAATACACAGAGGGTCTGCATTCTGTATTAGGAGAGAAAGAATCAGAAATGTTAAAATATGAATCTAACTGCCCACTGCACTTAACCCAAATATTAACAAAAAAGAATGAATGGAGAGGGCTCATTGAAAAGATTGCCCCCAGCTATATTTAAATCAGCAGAGAAACCCACATGCTTAATGTGGTATTTAAACCTTAACTTTAGAATACATTGTTCTAAGATTGTTTTTTCCGTTAAGCTCTCTGACAAATAAATTAAGCATTTAAAAACATCTGAAACCATTGGGTCCTGCAAAAACTCTATGTGTTTTGATGTGTTTTAGAAGTACTAGATGGTGGTCTCCTCAGTGCGCTATGTTAGACGTACACCCACAGAGTAAATACAGTGGCATGCCGTTTCTGTTTGCGCTTCGTGAGTCACCTTTCTAACTCTCAAAGTGTCTATTCACAAATGGCTGGTTATAAGGGCAGGTCTTACAATTGCCAAGGTCCATAAGAAACTACTTTTACACTAAGCCTGTGACTTTATAAGTAGAAAAAATTCACCTTCTGTAAACTTAATAAATAGACAGTTCCCTGGTTTATACAGTTTAATATGTGTGCTGCCTTAGCAAATACAATATCCTATATTAGACAATCCATTACTGAAAAGCAAGTGGCTTTCTGTAAGCCAAGTCCCGCTTTTTGCATTACCAGACATTTAAATTCATTTCAGAATATTAACTGTCAGTACTGTTAGCAGGCAGAACAACTGAGAAAACAATATTGCGTAGGTCTTTTCATTATAGTGACAAGCTAAAGTATTGAACATGCAGCCCTAGTCGTAAAAGCACTAAAAGAACTGAGCACAAAAATGCAATGTAAGTCTAAAACACCCAGCAAATATAATCCATACCTGAAAGCAGTAGGCTTGTATGGTTTAGGCTTCTAGACGTTCCTTTTTGTAGAGCGTACCAAGCATGGACTGAGAGTGTGTGTGCACTGTTCTGCTTTTTAAACGTTTCAGGACACCTCCCCCCTTAAAATAACGGAAGTATGAAGTCATCCGTCTGCTTTTCCAGGCTGAGCCACCTCTCCTCCCGCCCTTCACTCTCTTTCACCCAGACACACGCACGATTTTCTTCTTTAACAGGCCTGAGGAACATCGTCATGTTGTTCACCCTAGGGATCTCTTGCTGCTGACTTTGATGGGATTTGGCAGCAACGCAGAGACAGTGAACCTTCCAAAAGCATTCCCTAATTGAATTATTAACCCACTCACTTGTACGCCCACTCATTGTCTTACATTACACACTCATAGCTCTTATATTACTTGCCAGACTGGTGAAAGTAATACAAATATTTTCATGTTTAATTCAAACGTTTTTTGTAAGATGTTTAAAAATGAATATATGTATAGAATAGTGTAGTATGTTTTAAATATTCAAAATATTATATTTCATTATTTTTATATATTATTCATGACATATATGTATGAAATAAATAATCATATTTCCAAACATTATTCATGAAAAAGTTCATCGTACCCTTTTGTTTAACTTATGGATCTCAAACAACAAGCTACCTCACTCAATAATATACAGGCCTTCAGAGTTAACACACAGACTATTATAGGTATTATACCCTGTAACCTGTACAACCATTCAATAACTGTGACTAAACCACACTCAAAATCCTTTTTACTTATGTGGCCCAATTAAGAACATCAGTTAACATCTGGCTAGGCCCCCTGGTGAATATGACACATCACACTGCCATATTTGGTACTACAGAGCCAGCATTCCATGGCACATGCTCATTGACAGACCCCGCATGCTCCAGGTTCTACAGATGACTGGGCGTCTGGAGACAGACAGACTAGGAGAGAAAGGATAAAGGCTGTTTTACAGTTTTACCAAGCGTCTATGATGTGATGATATGACACTGACTCAAACATTCAGCACTGCACCTAGAGATACAGAGACAAAATATGAAAAAAGGAATGAATGGATGGCAGGTTTGTTCTCTACACTCTTGAAAATTAAAGGGACAAAATAGGTTTGTTAAAGAAATGATACAAAAGACCCACATTGGTTCCTTGAAGAATATTTTATGGTTCTTTAAGGAGTGTAACTGAGATAAATATGAAGAACATTTTGTCAAAAGTTCAAACAGTTAGAACTTTTGCAGACAGTTCTATGAAAAAGCTTAAAAAAGTCACATTAATAAAAATGTTTTTTATAGAACACTTCACTGAAAGGTTCTTTGGGCAACCTACAATGGGTTCTCTATGGCATCAGTCCAATGAATGCCCTGTATCACCTTCATAACTGGGAGTGTGGCAAAGCTCAGTAATACAATGTAGCATCAGAACAGAAGATAATTTACAACTACACTGCTTAAACATAGAGGATGAGTAATTTATAAAAAGGGGAATAAAACCACACATTTCAGTGTTTTATACTGCTATTGTAATCTCTAGTCACACTATCTCGCCAGCATTATGACACGGATGAGACATTTTACCAAGACCAAACACACAAGTGACAAAACAGACAGGCAATAAAATTCCGAAACACTCTGCAAGTATGATGTAATTGTGGTGGTTTCATTAGCATCGAATCGTTTGGCAGTTCTTATCTATTCATATATTTTTTGTTGCTAAATACCATAAAAATACCTTTGAATGTGATTATCTTTAGGCTTACTTTGCATACGTAACATATATGGACCTCATATCAGTTGATTACGTTCACCTCTCACTCATGAGATCATAGAGCTTTTTTTAGCCTCTGTACACATCCTTACTTCCCAACTCCCCCACAAAAACTTAATACATTCCATATTGAGGGGTGAATGGAAAATGTGGGACTGCAGATTCAGACCCCAGTGGTAACACCCACCTGATTCACATCTCAGATGAACATGGGAGCTCAGTCTGGTTTAAGGAGGACTCATCGTAACTGTGGCAACCATCCAAGAGCGTTTTGGAAAGTCCATTAAACCCAGCCACAATTTGGGTGCAACGCAAACTTTTATGCAACATACAGCTTTCAGTTTTACAATGTGCTGGATGGCCTGATGTGGGCAGGGAGGTTACACTTAGTTTACAGTGTTTAAATCCTACAGCATGTGTGACTGTGGCATCACCAGAGAAGAAACCCTCAGACAGTTCCAGAAGTCCTCATTTAGAGAAAAGTTACATTTAGTTGAATGAAAGTAACTAGCACCTATTAAGAAAATACACTCTCACAGACACACTGTAGCCTATTGCACAATGGCTCTCTTAGTAGTGAAGCCTTTTTGCATCATGTCAAACATACTATTTTTTATGCTTCATATAAACTCCTGATTCATTTAGACCTTCATATGTTAGACAGTTGCACATGTCATTTTTTAAAGAAAATAAAAGTGAGTAGCATCTACCAAGAAATCGCTCTGTAGTAAATACACTGTATAGCCTGTTGCACAATGGCTCTCTTACTAGGGAAGGTATTTAATGTCATATCAAGTAAACTTTGTGTTTAATGCTTCCTCAAAACTCCTGATTCATTTAGACCTAAAGATGAATCAATCGCTGTGTTCCTTGAGCAACTCACATGCGTCAAACATGGTCATCAGTTCTTCACCAGTTTAAGGATTCTTACAAGAATCTTCACAAAATGTTTTTTCACACTTTTAAGAAAGATCCATTTGGGGAACCAAAAAACTCTTCTATGACATCTCAAGGGAATATGTTAAGATGGTGTAAATGTACTCTCATAGGTTCAAAACTGAATTGTACATGTACATTCCCTAACTAAAAGCACACACTGGATTGCACACCCCAGTGACAGTGTTCATACTCAAAACTGTGCTATTTAGTACATTTTTATTAGTGTTAGCCTGTGATATCAGTGTTGGTATATTTTAAAATGAGTGTCTAACTATTTTCCTTGCATATTTATCTCATCAGTTAGATACATGGATGTTCTTCTTCCTAGTCTAAGCACCCAATTAACCATTGCCTTTGACAAATATAGCAGTGGGGGACAATCCCCTCCAATATTTTTAATGCCCCCCATGTTTCCTGGACAACGCCAGAGATTCTGCAAGCGCACAGGAACTCCACCACCACCTCAACATAGACAGATGCGTCTCCACCCACATAAAAAATGCTTCTGCCGCACCTGCTATAGCAAAATTTGTTTTTCAGATAATATTAAGTAAACCTTGTGGTTAATGCTTCCAAGAAACTCCTGATTCATTACACCTCAATGTGAATCAACCACCTTGAGCAACCCACCTGCCTCAGACATGGCCAGACAGAAAAAGCAGTTATGCACAATTTTTTGCAATACTCTAAAATACACAGTAATAAAACTATAAACCAAACAGATTTTGTTTTTTTACTAGTCAAATCAGAGAAGACAAATCATGTTTTAACATGACCTTTATGGGCCCCATAAAGGCAACTGCAAGATTCATTCCATTTTCTACAGATTCTATGGATGTATAATAAGCAACCCAGTCTTGATTAAATATGTCATCATTAACTAGGTTAAATACTAGATGAAGCGTTAACTTGCAATGTACTAGAGGTTCATGCAAGAAACCGGCTGAAAGGGATGACAGGCCAAGGCTGGTTCCGCTTTCAGTGTAAGAATGTGATTTTAGGTATGATCAGCAGTTATTTATTATGGTGAATTTGCCAAGATGTCTTCTACAGTATAAATTATTAAACTTTGTCTCCCTGAATGAAAAGAAAAAATCCCTGATTCTAAATGTACTTTTGCTATGTTTTGTTGTCATGGAAAATACCAACAGCCTAAACAATAAACTTTTGTTATTGTTATCAGCCATGACTAATAAATAATAAGCTCTAAATAGCCAAGTGGTGGGCGAAAGACATCAGATGTTGGAACAGTGTCATGTGTGGGGGTGAAAGAGGAGGGGTGGAAAAATGAACAGAGAATGCCGATGAGAGAATTAAATAAAGAGATACTTGCAGGTTCCAGACAACATCAGCAGATTATTTAGAGCTAAGTACTTTGTTTGTACTGAATGAATTTGTTTTTTTCCCCTAGAATCTGAATGGAGTTTTACATGAAAATGTTTGGTGTTAAGTCATTTAAGTCATTTTCATATGTACTTATATGTAATGGTTATGATGATAGTTTGCTTATAGAAATTAAATATTTATTAGAAAAAAATCTTCCTAGACTGATACTTTTAATGTATATAGATTCACAGAAGTAAAAGTGCAACTAGCTGGAGTGCATTGTAAAGCTATGTCACACAGAAAACCTTCATACTGATCAAGACGGAATGATGATTGTGACTACTTGAGAAATGAAAGGGAAATGGATGTGCAGAGAGAAAGCAGAAGCAGGGCGAGTGAGAGTGTGTGAGTGAGAGGTCAGGGACTCCCTCATTTGCGTGAGGGAACCCCTGCACTCCCTCTGACCTGAGTACTGAACGTGAAAAAAGATGAATAACCTTGTCATCTGATGACAAGGCTGCTCTTCCACTTTTGGTGACCCCGCAACACAAACATCATAAACAAAATTAAAAGGTTATTAATTTTTCTATTTAATGGTTGATCAAAATGCTGAAAAAATGTACCAGTTCTTCACTGTGTTCTCTAAACTGCCCAGTAACTTGGTTTTGAGAGTAAACATCCACAGACATTAAACTAATCATAATTTAAAAATTGCTTATATATACCATTTTTATCCACCAGAGCAAAGATGAATTGGTAAAGTAGGCATTTTTGTAGATTACAAAAATATATTCACACGTAGATATTAGACCTTTAGCTTCAGGACAGGTATTACACATTATAAAATATGTATCATTGTTATCATACATCAGGAAATTTGTTTTAAAAATAATAAGTAGTTGATTTAATTATTATAATAACAATAAACTATTCTTTCCTGATCTGAATGTAGTCGATTAATGACAAAAAACATAATACAATAAACAGCATTTTTCTTAAATCACTACATTCACACAGAAATCAGTTGATTCAATCTTAAGTGTTTCACAAAGACTTCAATCAATTTTAGAACTGGAAATGTCTGTTATAATACAAATGTTTCTTAACTTCATTATTGCATCTCCAGAGACACAATTTGCTGCTTCTATTTGGCAATATGGTAAAATCATCACAATACTTTTCCTTTGTTGTTATCTTTGAAGACACATTAGAACTAAGCACATCAATGGAATGCAATAGAATGGCTGCTTTTAGTAATTTAAATGCTATTTCAAAGCAATGATTCCACAGTCTTTCAATGTCTAATCACATTTAACATGTGAATGTATTGCCAAACATCCTTAAGAACAGGATGTGACCAATGGGGTGACAATGGGGTGAAAGGGGAACAAACATTTCCTGTGTGTTATCCTGAGGGGTAAAGAATAACAACAAATGCGAGTGTCTTTAAGAACACATGGATGGAAAATAAGGCTGTTTGGCAATTACAGCACATACCATGGCATGTCATACACTTTCCTGTAATAACATCTAACGTCTTCAGCCAGACACAGGCATAAAGGAAGTGCAGATCATTTTCAAAGCCAGACAGTGGCTGGTGACTAGCATGAATGGAGTGTTTTGACTTTTAATTTTCACAGGTCAAGAATTTCAGCTATTTGGCAAAGCATTTATTTACGTGCAGAATTTTTTTTCTTTAGCTTAACTGAACATAAAAGCTGGTGGGGTGGAGTCTTTTCCCCATTCACAAAGTGAAGCAGTGGGCTGGCACCAACGAGGGGCACCAAGACACCAACGTATGCCCAAGGGTACCCCAGTGGGGCCACTAGCAACCCTGGGATTAGATCCCACAACCTTCTGAAAGCAGAAGCATCTCCTAACCACTATGACACCAACAATTCATGAGCTTACTGTATACTTTCTCTTTTATGGTCAGATAAGATTTAAGACCTACTTTAATATACCTCAAAATATAGTATGTTCCTGAACAAGCTCAAGCTTCTTTCCCTCAGTGCATGTTCTTTCACTGTGAAAAGCAATTTAGTGCATAAATATGTTTCAGTTGTACACTGATGAATTTATCTTGCTACTCAAAAATTACCTATCAGTCTTCTATAGATTCCTTTACTGTCAGCATGAGAGAAAAACAGATCCCTGGATCATTTGAAAAATGGTTAAGTTAAAGCAGATATTTTGTAACACTATCCCAGATTTTAACAGTGGGAAGATTTATTATGAACCCCTGTGACAGTGTTACATGTACCTTTGATTTGAAAACTGCAGTTCAAGGGGAAAAAAAACAAGGACGAATACTTAAATAGCAGCCTGTCTATTTTCAAGGTTGCATAATAGCCTACAGAAAAGAGTGAAGCCATAACAAGGCCAACATATCTGTTTTGCCTGGAAATTAATAGACACAATAAGATAAATGCCTGGTTTTGCAATAATTTCTCATGAGACTGTGGTCTTGGAAATCAGACCAACTAATTGACAGACAATCTTTTTTTTGGACTAGAAGAACTATAAGTCCTACAAAGGGATGTGTGTGAACTTGTCTTGTCATAACTAAAGGGTGAGGTGGTTGCTGTGTGTACAAACTGTACCAACCCATCATCTGCACGCACATCTAAATCCAAAAGCTTCCTCAAAGAATAACAGACTTGCAGTAGTGTGTAAGACAGATTTTATTAGATCTTGAGAACATTTCAACCTCTCTAATACATGATGTTTGCATGATGTTTGCATGGAATACTGGAGTTCCGGATGGTAACCTTTAAAGGTTGTGTATGCAAAGGATTGCAAATGTTGTTGTATTTGTCTGGTTATCCCTGGGTCCTTTAGAAGAGGATTAATTTAGCATTCTAATTTAAAATTATTAGGTTTCATCATTATTATTATTATTATTATTTTATTAGTATTTATTTATTTGTTTATTTATTTATTTTTATTTTATTTATTGTTATTATTATTATTATTATTATTATTATTATTATTATTATTATTATTATTATTATTATTATTATTGTTGTTGTTATTACTATTAGTTCCAGTAGTAGTGGTAGTAGTGATAGTCGTAGTAGTAGTGTTGGATAAAGCATGTTATATTTATGTTTTATGCAGAGCCTTGAGGAGAGATATAAAGATTTCTGTCTAATAACATGTTTGTCATATACACTGTTTCGCCCTTCAGGCACTAAAATGTAAGCCTACCTTGTCAGAATTGTTAACCACTGACATCACCGACAACGGAAAAAGAGAAAGGAATCAACCATTGGTGTTTTGAATTGATTTATAATGGATCGCAACCAGTTTTGTGAGAAAAAAACATTACAGGTTCTAGATAAACCATCAACCCTGAATATGGACGGTCGCCTGACCAGTGTGCCCACTGGAAAATAAACAGCAGCAACTCTATGACTGGTTCTCTTTACTGAAGGAGTCACTGAAAAACATCCAACTAGATTCCAATGGGGGCACAAGCAGAAATTAGCGCCTGAACTGACGCTCAAGCTCTAATTCTCACGCTTCACCACTGATGACTGCCAACACACTTTCTGATGCACATGGAACCTAAAAGAAGCATGTGAAGATCCATAAGAGTGGCCCTTCAATGAAGCACTGATAAACAATTCAACATAAACGCCTTTCATTCTAAACAAATCTGAATGTCAGAATGTAAAATAAACCAATTTAGACAATGAAATGTTTATTTATTTTTTACTATTATTATACAAACTGAAAAAAAAGTTCTTCAGGAGCCAGCAGTGAATCATATAGAGATTGCACAAACCATGATGAGTCTAAGGCTACGATTACTAGTGAAACAATTACAAATGATAATTCAAAGAACATATGGAAAGCTCATGTTGAAATGAATAGTCTGTATACACAGAATTCCCACACTTTAGAGGGTATTTTTGCATTAATAAAAATGTTCGCAGCAAAAGGAGTCAAGTAGCCAAAACAACAACAAATCTGTCTGTCTCCAAGTACTGACAGACAATCCTGTTTGCACAGGCCCATGCAATGTCCAGACAGTTACATAACAACCACTGCTTCAGGTTATTCAGACACACACCTTGGTGAGAAACTAAATACACACCCTCTCCACAAACAGGAACACAGATTTCATAGTTCTAGCCGTATTTCAATTCAAGCCTTGGGGCCCAGGTTAACTGAGCACTTTTTACGACCTGGATTGTGTGTGTTCTGAATCACTGTTTTGCTGACAACGTACTGGCACTACTGAGTCACACACGCAAATATATTTTGTCTTATCTTGTTTCATGTCTGTACATAATGAGGGCTTCCCTGACATGGTCTGTAACATTTAATAAACACTTGCCTGTATGAAAGGAAAACTAAATCTACTTCTTGTCTGTAATAATGATTACCTGTCTACAGATGTTCTTCACGGCTTTAGAGGAAAAACAGGTGAATTTGAACAGTTTAGAAGCATTAGCAAACGTTTTACTTTAGCAACAGCAGTGTCCAAATCCAATTTTCAACCACTGCGACTCCTTTCATCTGATATTTTGCCTTGAATACTGACATCTAAAGCACCTTTCCACAAAAACATGAGCCTGCAGTGAGTCAGTCATGTTAATGTCTTGCTTGCTCACACAGACATGCACACATATAAAGGGTCCTAAATGGCTAAAAATAGCTTTAATTAATGTTGGACCTTTACAATTTTAACTCAACTTTTGTTTTGTTTTTTTCAAAAATCGGTATTATTGGTCAGCCTGCACGTGGGTCTGTAAAACCAGTGAAAAGTGTTGAAAATAATTTTACCAATTTTGATTGGTATTTATTTATTTATAATACACATAGTTTTATGAGTTTCCTAAAAACAATGCCCTTTTGGAAATATGATGTTTTGGCCTGACAGTGATGACATGCTTGATTTCATTTGCAAACATTTTTTTAAGAATCATCTATTGAGAGGCTTTTAATGAAGCAGTGATTTTTCTATAACTTTCCTGTTTGCGTGACTTTCATTTTTTAGTTATTTTTCAACATTTCAGCATTTCAGGGTTTTTGCACACAGTCAATCTTTCCTCTTCCTTTTTTGGTCTAAAAAAGAAGCCATTTTTAATATTTATGGAGAATTTCGACATTTGCTGAGTATATAGGGCTGACAAAAAGTACATTTTGGTGAAATGTATTTAACAGGAGCATTAGCATTAGTCTTTGTATATCAAGTATTTCAATAACATTACTTCACTGAAAATTGGCCAATGTATATGTCAATGTGAACTGGAAATCATAATGCATATTTCTTGACATGCCATGACAGGTTCCCAAATAATCAACAGTGTATTTTGACAGTGATAGGTGGGGGAGGATGTGATGTGATAATGTCTTTCAAATAGTATAATTCTAGACATTTTATGTACTATCACCAAGGTCTTTCATTTACAAGATAAACAAGATAGACATGTTTTGGTTTCCTTAAAACTGATGCAGAATCAGAAACCTGGAATCAGATCCCAGAGGAAACTGCTTATGATATGACTGCAAAGACACACAGAGACCAGTACAAAATACAATATAAAGTCTAAATAAATCCTATAATAAGATCTGAGGAAAAACTTTTTATGGATGGATATCTTACATGTCCTCAAGATAACTCAATCAGATGTTTTAAAATGTTTTAAAGGTACAGCACATTCTGGTTTGCATCTACTAAGAATTCTGATCTGTGATTATTCTTTGTGCACTTATATGTGTGCATGTACAGTGAACCAGTCACATGAAACACATCAACAGGCCGTCATGCACAGAAAGCTACCAGCATGATTCTCTGACAATGACTAGCTTCTGAACGAGTTTGGGCTAGTTTTGTCTGACATGATACATGAAACGTGGAAACATCTCGTGACTTGCATTTTACTGTGTCATCATATTTCTTCAGTAAAGATCTCTTAGCAGCAAGCTGCCTCAGCAACAAAAAAGAGTGTTGCACCAGTACATTGCCAAGTGATGGCAATTTACCCATACTTACCCAAGCAGTCTTGTGTGAGCCTGTCAGAGATGATATTGCTCAAATGCTCGTCTTCTTGGGACACTCTCAGTGGCACTACATCTGTGGTGCAAAATGTGTTCGTTAATTTAGTTAATATGCAATTTTCACATTACCTGTCTTCACATGCGGCAGCTAGTGGCCTAGTGGTTAGGGAGTTGTCCCTGTGATCTGGTTGCTCTTGTTTGTCTTGTTACATTTATGATCTCTGATGCAATAAGAATTAAGCTACCGCTAGTAGAATGGCTATTTATTACACATTGTGTACACTGGTTAAAACAACAGACCTTTCAGTTCGTTTTTTTAAGTCTTCCATGAACTAAATCGTATTTAATGAAATTATATTTTTTGGCATTAACAACAAAACAGCAGTTAATGATCTGTTGTTGGTTGTGGGGTGAGTTGAAGGCAATGTTTTTGCAATGGTGTTAGACGCAGCTCCATTGTAGGTATTTATGAACAATATACAGACATGAAAGACATCCACACTTTAAAATCTCTCTCTCACACACATTCACTCACAAACACACACATACACAGAATTCCCACTCCTGCATAATTTTGACTGGGTTCACAATTTATTGAATACTACTTCGTTTGATACTACTATTATTAAATAGTACTTTGATGGTATACACATTAATGGGAGCGTAAATATAGGTGGTGTGCATAATTGTATGTGGTGGGCTGTCCTACCCCAATATGCCAGGGCATATGTCCCAGTACCTTCAAAACATTGGGGAAAGCAGTTCTTTGTCATGTTTGCTTTAAAGTTATACACACAAAAAGGTAGGCTAATGCTAAGCCTAGCAAACAGTGAAACATTTGTATGTTTTCCACATTAAACCATATTTCTGCTTGGTGCATATCAAGTGAAATTTCCTTTATAACTGTACAGCCCTCTTAAAATGCCTTATTAAATCATTGCTTAACAGCAACAGATAGTAGTATGCAAGTACACGATATGGTCAAAATTATTGGGACACCCGACAATTACACCAACATGGACTTTAATGATATTATATTCAAATACACTTTAATATGAATATGCTACCCCCTTTACAGCTATAACACTTTCCACTTTTCTTTGAAGACTTTCCACAAGATTTTGGAGTGCTTCTGTGGGATATTTGTGCCCATTCATTCTGTATAGCATTTAACAGGCACTGATGTTGGACGAGAAGGCCTGGTTCGCTATCTCTGTTCCAGATCATCCCAAAGTTGGGTTGTGATAAGGACTCTTTATGGAGCTCACTTTGCACATTGAGGCACAGTCAAGCTGGAATGGAAAGTAAGCCTTCCCCAAATTGTATCCACAAAGTTGGAAGCATTGTGTTATCCGAAATATCTTGGTATGCTGAAGCATTATGCTTGTCCTACACAGGAAGTAATAGGGCACCTGCCCCAATACTTTTGTCAAGGTAATGTATTTTGGCAATAGGGTGATATGTCACTGCAGCTGAAGCTTGATTTGGTACCCTCATTACTTCTGACTTATGAGACCGCCTGGTCAGCAATACAATGGAACAGCTGCTTTCAGTTTCGAAAACACTTACCACAGTCCATTTACTAAAATACACTATTTGGAAAACATCCCTCTTCTCTACTAAAAGAAATGAAAATGTTTGTGTGTGAGTACAGCTGGTTTCCATTTCATTTTTTCTTTGTAAATATTCATCAATGGAGTTGGGATGCTAAGGAAAGTAAGTGGTCTCAATGAAAGAGTTGTAGGTCTCCATCCCAGTAGTTTGGAAAATAGTGAGTCAAATGCCTGTCCAACCCTGTGGTTCTGGCAGCCAATCATATTACTCCACAAATTACACAAAACCACACTGTACTATGTTTGTCTGTTTTTAATTTGGGGGGTCTCAAGTGCCCAGTACTTTGCTACAAGTCTAACAGCTCTCCACTGAAGGCCAAACAATAGCAAGAAAATAGCTACAAAGCCACACACAAAAAATAATGAGTTTTTGAATTTGGACCTTCTCTAAACAATTTAGTAAATATCAATAATAATTTATGCTTGATTTTATTTATTTCCATTTTATCCAGGCTGACTTAATATGATACATTATCCATAATAAACATTAGACAATAAGTTTACAGAGTAAGAAACACGTTGTTGTAGCTTTTGTTAGAAGTTGACTCAAAATATTCTAGGAATTGTACAACCACACATGTTGCTTGAAATGACAGGAAACAAGTGGTCAGAATTTTTTTTTAAAATTAAAATACCATTTACTGTATTTGTATATACACCGATTAGGTGTAAATAAATTGTAATGATGAATACAATAATTAGACTGATTTATAATTCAAATGTACTGTAACTCTATAAACATGTAGTCCAGAGCTTTAAAGATTTTCAAATTCCACTTTAGTTACTTTAATGTCCTAACGTTCTCTTTAATGATGCATGCTTGTCTCATGCTTTTCCCTGTGTTCTCGAGTGAAGGAAAAACACTCTATCCTGTGTGTCATCCCTCAAGCTAAGATATTCCACTGTGAAGGATTTTCCAATCTGCCTGGCTTACTGTTATGTAACATTGCTGCCACAACACACAGTGCAGCACTGAAAAATCATCAAGGAAAATAGCCCCTTGATAAATCAACCTGTGCAGCTGGTAAACTCACACTCATATGAAAATACGCACACAGCATGACTTACAAATGAGAGTATTTTTACAAATGAGACCAGATTACCTTAGAATTGCTCATACTGTCCAAGCACGTTATGTAGTGTTATGCTATTCATGTCACTCTGACTTCATCTGCTTCTTCTGGGTTTGTGCCCTTGGAAATTAGATTATGTTTTCAGAGACTACAGTACAACATTGAAGCTGACAAAGCAGATGAGGGAACAGAAGTCTTTATGCTGACAAGCTTAAACACACACAAACACAAACATACATAACCAAAAAAACTAGACAGAAAAATTACAGATTGGACATTTACAGCCTTAGAAACAACCAGGGGTTGATCCATAAAGCAAGTTCACATCAGTCAGTCACAAAATGAAAGTCACAAACAGATGCAGTGAATAACACTGATCATCACATTACAGTGGTGAGTGTCAAGGTCTCCCTAGATTTTATTAGGCATCAAGAGAACAGTTAGTTCTTGAAGTTGGTGTTTTGGAAGCAGAAAAAATGGACAAGGGTCTTTGACGAGGGCCAAATTGTGATGCCTAGACGACTGAGTCAGACCATCTCCAAAACAGTAGGCCATGTAAGATGTTTCCAGTATGCAGTTCTTAGTAACTACTAGTGGTGTGCAGAGTGGCTGCTATTCGTATCTGTATTTGTATTTGTTAAAGTGGAAAATTATAAGTATTTTTATTTGAGTAAAATTTAAATGTAGCGTGCAAACAATGGCATTCCCCAATCTACTCCTGAACTTGAACGTGTGACGGGGGGAGGGGCGGGGGGAGGTGGAATATCTATAAGTGAAAGTGATCAATCGGTCACACGTGAACACACCACTGCACACAGTGTAACCAGCATGAACTTCCTCTGCATTTAAACTTTCACCAAATGAAGTTGTGGGCAGCCATGAACTCGCCCGGAGAGCAGTGTGTGGGGTGCAGTGAGTGGGGAGTGTACCGGGGAGCTGAGTGTGGGGACAGTAGCTACCTCAGAGGTTTCTAGTGATCTGGGGGATCGACCCACGACTTTTTGATCGCAGAGCGAGTGCCATAACCACGTGAGTGTGTGACAGTGCGGGGGGGACGGGGCGGGGTTCCCGAATGACAAAAGTATTTGTCAGAATACTGTATTTTTAAAAAAACACGTTTTTTGTGCCTT
>JBBMFX010564802.1:0-15414 GCA_037832545.1 Rhabdalestes septentrionalis
CTGATAGGGATGTGTGTGCAGTCAATGGCTCCTATGACTCTTGGAAATCCTATGGGAAATTGTGTTCAGGTTAACGGCCATTTTGCCTGTGCAGGTACACTAGTTTACTATAGTGAATTACCTGCAATTGCATAAAACCCTTATTTAATATTCAGCGCAATTTAATGGCCAGGAAAAACCACAAATGCATCCAAAAGTTTAGAGAGAGCAAGTACCATGGCAAATAGTATTCTTGCTCAGATTTTCAGCATCACCGATGGAATACATGAACTGGCCACACGCTAAGTAGCACAGTGAAAGTCAGACTGTCTCCTCAATTGTTAGGGCATTGCTCTGGCGATTGGCATTTGAGACCTCCGGCCCGATCAGCTGACAAACGTAACGAATTCCCTCGGCTGGGAATCTATACATTTCATGGAGAATATCATCCGGAAATGCCAGAGGATTCTGCCGGTCTCTTAAGACCCTCGCCCTGCGGAGAGAGCCCCTCACGATTCGTGCACTGAGGTCCAGTGGATCATCCAGATATTCCATTGTGTTAGGAGAAGTGATGTGTATGGATGGGCGGGGCTTGCAGGGGCAGGTTCATGGTAAAGTGAGAGTTAAGTTAGACCATATTCTGGTCGGACCATGATTACCCCAACTCGCCACGGCAACATACCTCGTGATAAACCTATTCACCTTTGTAGTACCGGTAGTCACGAAATTACACCTCAAGTGACCAAGTTACTCTTGAACTTAGTGCGATAAGCTGCTTCGTAGTACAGTCCCCATGATCCTACAATGGATGTTACGGATGGCAACAAAGGCTGAAATTTAAAATGCCTATTTATAGATGGAGGGCTTGGGTGTACTGAGCTTGATGTAAATGCTCTGAAAATGAGCGAGCAAATGAAAAGCTGCCTACGAAGAATGTGAAGAAGGCACAGAAGGGTGAGACAAACTACTTGTCCCCTCACCCACAGTGAGAAAGTGTTGGAACAACAAAAACTGGAGCTTCTAAGAGGAATCATTTGCAAATCATCAATGAGAAAATGGATAGGATATTGTCCATTCACAGACATGAGCATGTCAGCTGAATTATTTGTGTTGTGCCAAACAAATCTATGAAAGATATAAAAGAATCACCACCACTAATTTGAGCCAAAATTCTTGCAAAATCTGGATCAGTGCATACCAAGTCTAATGCTATTATTGTTGTCAAGGGGCTGCAAAAAAGATGATTCAGAACATCATGGAGCTCCTTAAGGCATATGATTCCATATTTCCCTTTAAGGAAAATTTCATTAATCTTTGTTTTTTTCCAGTGGGAATTTAATCTGGAGGTACATAAAACCCTTCTGTTTGAATGTGTCCAAAAATAAATTTTAAGAGAAAATGTGTAAAAATTTCACCAGCTGTTAACTTGCACACACTACAGAATACTGGAGAATAACATACATATTCAGAGGTCCCCATCTCCCTATTGTTGCGCAGTACTGATTGTGTTTTCATGCAGGCTAAATGCTGATTTTCTTGCACCCATGAATAATTGAAAGAAACTTTCAAACAATTAACATTTTTTATAATTCGATATCCTATAGTAAAAGCAACACTGTTTTATAACAAGAGAGGCAAATTTGTGCATTACACTGCAGACAGGACAACAACTGGTTCCCAATCTGGCGCACTGAATCGACTGAAGAAATGTCAGGTACAACCTAATGGCACGCAATCATTGCAAATTAGAGCCTGTGTGACCGATCGTGTGACATAACCATCCGTCTACAGCAAATACGACCAGACAGATACATCATTGAACACAGCATACTGAAAGCAAACTCAAGTTAAAAAAGCAGCATTGTGGGTTAGAGTTACTTTCTCACATACACACACAATCACCCTAACACAATCATCTCCAACATTCTTCTGGACTGGGTGTGTTTAGACCTTCTGTTCTGTTGGTGAATGGCCCAATGTGCTGCTGTACCAGCATCCTACTTTCTAAGTGACAACTTTTTGGATGTGACGAATCCAAAGTGTGCCAGTGATATACCCTGTAGCTTTTGTTGTGAGCCATTTTTAGTACAACTTCATTCTCAATCTCAGCGTTTCGTCTTTCTTCTGTTTTGATCTAATTATAATTTTGATCTAATTAATTACATGGTGTTGCGATTAATTAATCTAATTAATCACATTTAATCGTACGTACATACAGACATTACAAGAGGCAGTTTTTAAACATTTATTATTGAATACAAGCCTATAACTAAGGCTACAATGGTCATGACTTTTTTATCACTGGCTGAACACCTATGAATTAAGTTACAGTGTACAACAGTTGTAACTAATTGAACACAAACCAATGACATTGGTTACAATGTCACAATTGGTTACAAATGACAATTTTAATTTAACTGGACGTAAACCAATGTCTAAGGTAACAACGACCATGACAATGTTGTTTATTACTGAACACAAACCTATCAACTAATTTGCAATGGAAATGACATTGTTGTTGTTGAACATATGCCTGTCACTTATGCTACACTAGTCTAAATTCTTATTTCTCTTTTAACCAGTTGCTTAGACAGACTAACTTGTTCACAATTTCTGAGTTTAAAGATGCCCTTTTATTCTACACAAATGTGCCAGCCAGTGAGAAAAGTCTTTCGCATGGGACTGTGGTTGCATGTGCGGCCAAATATTTGCAAGCTAAGGAAGACAGTGTGGCATGTGCTCCGGCATTAGCTGACCACCACTCCAGAGGACACTGATCCATTGCAATACTGGGCACAGCTCTGTAATAATGTACAGCATTGCTATGGTGATTGCTTCCTCTGAATCAGAGTCTGAACCCAGCAGGAGGATTCTTTTCTTCTTAGCTGGCTCATGTTTCTCACAAGAGTATTTGCGCTGAGCCCTCCTTTCTCTAGTATTTCCTCAAGGCTAGACCACACCTGTTCAATCTCTCCTCTTGATAGGCACTTCAAGTCCTTAAAATGTGGGTCAAGTGCTGAAGCTAGTTTTAGCCATTCTCCACTCATGTCAGCTTGGTGTTTGGCAAAATCCTTGCTGAAGGCAGTCTTGAGCCTAGTCACATAGGCTGGATCCTCATCAGAGACTCTCATTACATGGTGAAGGTGGTAGAATGCAGGAAGCACTACAGAGCAGTAAACATAAGCCTAACCCACAAGGATTTCAGTGACATACCTGAAGTTGAAGATTATTTTTTTATTATTTATTTTATGATGTCTTATAAATCTTAAAATAATATTTTTAGGGTTGTAATTCTCAGTTAGAGTATTAAGGCATGATATTCCATTTCACAGTCTATGACAACATGCATAAAACAACAATAATATAACATTGTACTAATGTACGAAGGTTCTGCAACTTGTACAGTTTGTCCCATTCAGATGCAATCAGCATGACTAACTTGCGTTTCTGTTGTGTCAGAGTAGTATTAACAGCCTCTTCATTCCGTAAGAGATGGATGATCATATTGAGTAACGAGTTCCACCTCGTTGACACGTCTTGTATCAGTTGCTCTCTCTGTTGTCCTAGTGAAATTTGTTGTTGATGAAGTTCTTCTGTATTAGCAGGGCTGTGCTTTAAAATGTGCGACAATTTTGTGACACTTTGTCATTGTATCCGCGAATCCACTATCAGAGAGGCAAACAGTAATGGTCCGCTGTAATATATGGGTAGCGAAAGGGTGATGAAAGGGAAGCTTTCTTGCCGCTGTGACTATGTTGCATGCGCTGTCAGTTCCGACTGTGGTCACCTTTTCCTGGATTCCCCAGTCGTCAGCCACTGTTAGTAAGTGTTCGGCACATGCATCAGACTAGTTCTGTGTGACTGATTTCAGCACAGTTTCACAAAGGATGTAAGTTTGCATAGTTGTGATTACTTATTGACATCCAGTGATCTGCACTTATTGCCACATGGTTAGCTTGAGCTAAGTTGTCCCATTTTGATATTTTTTCTGTGTCATACAGCTGATTTATTCTCAAAAGTACTGTACCTCTTGATGGTAGTGTGTAGGTTGTGTCGGAGGTAGTGATTCGAAATACATCCATAAGCCCCTTGTCTTCCACAACATTAACAGGCCTACAGTCCATTGCAATCCATTTAGACATCACATTTGTTAATTATTGCGATGTAGACTTACTTAATTTGCGGTGACTCATCTCAGTCGGCATGGTTTGGCAGAAATTGCTAACTGTCGCAGCCAGAGGTGAGGTCACTACTGAGCTCGTTAAAACAAGTTCAAGTGGTATTTCAAACTAGAACTGCTTCAAATTCCTTGTAAAAAAACAACGCAAATGACTTGTTTTATTAATGGCTCCACTAGCATCTCTTTTGTACTTAAACTTCCATTAAAAATATTAACACGTTATTTTTTCTGTGATTAATTAATCTAATTAACGTGTTAAATTCCCAGCCCTAGTTTGTGTGTGTATGGTTGGAGAGGCCCAATTTCGTAAATGTGTAGTGACAAATAAGGATTCATCATCATCATCATCATTCATCATCATCTTCATCAAGCAGCACTTACAGAGAAGATGTTGTGGTCGTACTTCATGGCGGTCCAAGAGTCCACACAGTCCACCCCAGTGGCGCTCATGTTCGGGAGGGTGCTGCGCACACCCATAGACTTGGTGTTCAGGGCTCCACCCGAGCCTGAGGTACTTGGTAAGCCAGGCCTAGACTATTTCTACCACCAGAGAGAGAGGCTGCGAGTGGTGTACGGACTGACCCACCAAACGCTTGCCACGGCTGGTGCCAAGCAACGACGGGCCTACGACATGCGGGCTCGTGGCAGGGACTTTGAGACTGGGGAGAAGTTGTGGGTATACAGCCCTGTGCGAAAGAGGGGGCTATCCCCCAAACTCATGTCCCACTGGGAGGGTCCTTGTGTGGTCCTGGAGAGACTGGGCGAGGTGGTATACCAGGTCTGGCTAAGCAGAAGGGCGTGTGTGGTGGTCCTTTTGGGGTTTGTTTATATGTTTAGAGTAGAGGTACACAGTCTACCATGAGTGTGAATCATGGTAGCTCTGTGTACCTGGGCCTGGGCTAGCCATAATTGTAAGCTTTGTGGTGCGGCTTGTAACCCTTTACTTGCCACTGCTGTTAAAATCTCTCAAATAAATCTGTTGGAGGGTTTCCCATCTGAGTTCAAACAGTTCTCACGATTGCTCCATCCTTTCCCTTTGACAATCTCATCCCTGGATCTTTACAATATAAATAAATTTAAAGGTGTATACCAGAACTGACTGTCTAAATTCCTGTGTCTGTTATGTGTCTCCAAGGTGGACAGCTGACCACTTCCCGTGGATAGGTTTTAATCTTTAATAGAGTTGGAAACTACTTCCTGTTTTGCTGCTGGCACTTCAGTGCTGTTTGGTGTGTATTTGTATTCCGCTTTAGTCTTTAATGAAAGTATAATAGCATAACAGTAACTATGTGGCACTTCAGCAAGATGAGTGAAGCAGGCCGACGTCATTTCCTTTTTTACTGCCGGTGCGTCATAGTTGAGAAACTGATGTGTTCTAAACCGGTCCAAAAAACTTAGTATTGGCCCATAGAGAAAGAAAAGAGAGTCTATATTGCACAAAGTAAAAAGAGTAGGACTTCATGAACAAGGTAATCGACAGGTGGCCCCTCTACACCAAACAGAGTTGGTATCACTATGCTAAATACATAGTTACATAGAGCTAAATGTGTTGGAAGAGAACGATTATTAATCACAATTCATTGTTTTAGGTAAAATCAATTTTTATTTCACTGTCTATTTTAAACAGTAAGTGAACAAGGCTTTCATTTCAAAATGAAACCTCAAATAAAAAGAATTCAGAAATAATAAAATAACATTTACCCAAGACAAAGGGCTAACAAAAAATAGAGTTTAACATGTTAAACTAAATGTTGTGCTCTAAATCACAAATGTCACACTTTTACAAATGCAATGCTAAATGTTGGATTTTGTCTTAGCATTTTAAAAAAAAGCGAGATATGCTAATTGGCCATGCCCCATTGTTACAATTGGGTGTTACTTAGCAGGGGGCTGGACTGTGTGCTCTGATATCCTCTCACCAGGATTTGTCTTAATGATCCCCTCACCAGGGTTTGCATTAAATATTCTTATATTGAGTGCGATGTATTTAAAAATATGAAAATTTGAAACTTCACAGTTAGACAGGGCTTGATGACACCTTTCTGACACAATCCCTCATTTGTCATAATAGGCCCCGGAGATCCAGAGTTATTCGCTGAAAACCGTTCACTTTAGACCAAAGTAATGGGACAACCAGGCGAGGTGAATGGTTTTCAGTGAATAAATCCAGGAGCATGTTCCATGAGGGACTAAATTAGGGTGTGCTCCTTTTCAAGGCATCTTAATGAAGCCCTAAATTTTGGTTGAGAACGTGCTTGATTTTATATGCACCAAAGCCTGCTATTCCAATGTTAATATAACCAAATGATAGTTTTGTTAAAACATTAGGCATGCAACATGTATTCATTATTTTAAACAGCCAACTGTACAGTTGAAAATATTGTTGAAAGCAGAATACAACAATAGGTTTCTGTGCACATTCTTGTCTTTGTCAGTATCCACATTGCTGCATGTATTAGCAATGGTGAGAGACGTAACAAAACTGCAATACAGTGTATAATCCTGCATGTGACAAATTGATTTTTCACAACACTCTGGAGCTGCAAAGTGTTGATAATGACAGCAAATAAGGTTCTCTTCCACTCCTAATGACAAAAAACCCTGCACCTTCTTGATGATAGAAAAAATAACCGTGGCCTCTCATGGACCGGCATGTGAAAAAGAATGAGAGAATAAGAGAGGTCGTATGATGGTATAATGGATAAGGGCAGCTATGTTGTTGTGGCTCATCTCGTTGAAATCATCCAGATGGTAATTAATGTGGCTGTTGTGACTCTGTTGTGGTGTGAGGACTGCTGCACAGTCCGATTTCTGCCCTTGAGGCATATTGATGTTGGCCATAGACCTGCTGAGAGAGAGCATCACCATCAATGTGTCTGTCCATGGCCAAGGTCATTATTTATTGTGGAAGTCGCACTATAGCCACAAAAAATTGTAACAAAACCACTGAAAAAAAACAAAGAACCTTTCAACAGAGAAGGCAACCAGAAGAGGTTCTTAAGTGGTATCACCCCAAATAACTCTTTTTACTACGTGTGTAATTCAAAGAAAACATTTGGTTAAATGATGAAAAAAAAAAACAATTACTCCTGCTAAGTGGAGATATTACAACTGTCAGCTGTTTCTTCGGTGTCCTGGAAAATGTTTATTCACATGTAGAGCAGGAAAGAGGAATTTTTATTGTGTGGCTAGCACACAAGATGTCATGTGTCGGCAAGTCCTGTCTGATGAGGAAAAGGCACACTTTTGTAGTTTGGAAAGATAAAGATCTAGTGCAAATGAAAGGGTTCCTAATGTCAAATGTAGCTGCAACACAAGCATGCAGGTCTTTTAATTTCAACTGAAAGCCTTTTTTATTAATCTATTGAAGGCATTATATATAATCATGAAACAGTTAATCCACTGCACAGTCCAAAGGGTTTCATTTTTCCCTCTAGAGCAAAAATCTTTGCAAGCCAATTAATGTTTTGATGTTGTGTTTTTTCCTTTTTTTCAAGTTTTTAAGAAATAGCTTAATATCATTTGTGTTTTCTGGACCAAATCAATTATTAACAATCATTAAAAGTGTAATACCTGTCACAATCTGGAATGTATCTGCACCATTCACTTTGGTACATTTGTCTGAAAATTTAAAAATCAACTGCATTCACAGAACGTTCGGCCAGTCTAAAGTGGTATAAAATTCTTGATTCCAGAGAAACTTACTGAAGTGACAGTGGTAGTAACAGGAACATGATTTGAATTATGCAAGAAATTAGCAATATTGGTATGTTGGCTATATATATTGGCTATAGTGCTTTTTAAGCATGTAGTTTTTAATGAGAAAACAAACTGCTTTTTTTATCCTCAAAATTGTGACTCACTTTGCCAGGCTGAGTGATCATTATGGGAATAAAAATTGGGAATGGCCAGGACCAGCAACTTGTCCATTTCCTCTTATCTGACCCTTCTAATGGAGGAGTAGGACACTTGCAATGGCAGTGGGTGTCCTACTTTAGAGGAGGTCAGGAGGTTGGTCTGGGTATTCGTGATCAGCAAATCTAATTATCCGTTTATGAAAGCAGACCCGCCTGTAGGCATTACTGGGAGTCCGTCAATGCTATGTCCTTGACTGGGTGGACCCAAGGTCAGGCAGTGACGACTGTCTCACCCTTTCAGGCACCCATTTCCCTGAAAATAAGGCAGTGAAGGTTGGGAAAAGCATGAATTCATTTGCAGATCAAAAAAGTAACTGTAGAATTCACACTATATTACCCTGGAGCTTTCATTTATTAGTCAAAGTGTTTGTTCTGGTGGATAGTTATTTCAGTGGCCTGAAAAGTGTCAAGAAGTAAGTGTAACTCATCATCTATATGGATATTTTCCCGATGTCATAAGAGATTCATCCTAGCAATGCAATTACTTTTGATATTTGTGAACAAACAAACCATGCATTAGTGGTAATATTTGTATTAATTGCAAATCACAAGCTTGAAGGTGCCAACTGATCACCAAAACCATTTAGTCGCTTAGCCCACATTTTAGTCATCAGCCTCACCAAATGTAGTCCACAATTGTTTTGAATTGAATGTAAAGTGTTTTAAGATTTGCAGTCCCACTACAAATATGTAATAAAATGCATATGTGGCAAAAACAGGGAGAAGAACCCCCCTTAAATTTAAACATAGCATTTACCATAAACCCCTGCTAATTCACTGTTCAGAATTCGGAGCTTCAGGCATTCTTGTACTTTTTCTTAAAACAGAAATAATATCCTAGTTTTACTTTTTTCATGGCAATATATAATTTTTCATGCATGTTAGTGATAAATTATTAAGAAAATTTCAATATCCTAATTTCGTAACATATGGGAGTAACCAGAGATGCGCCAATTCAATATTCTGTATTTGTATCTGAATTTGTGTCTGATCCTGGCCTAAATTACTGGATCAGAAATTGGGAAGGAATTTTTTTAATGTAATTCGATCTCTTAAAAATGACAGAAAATAATTACAGCATGCATATCATGATTTAGGACATCCATAATGCAATAGGATGCGTCATGTGATAATAGTTTCTGTTTCTGTGTGTGAGACTTGCTGACATGTTAGCAGTTTGGAGTTATTTCAGAGTCAAAGAGGAAAAAGCCAAGACTGTCGAATGTAATTTATGCAATACACATTTTAATACAATGAATTTGATTAGACACCTGCAGAAATATGGAAAGGAGTACATGGAATGTGTTCATTTCCTAAGCACCAAGAAGAAATTGGTATTGCATCAACAAACACTAAAACAATTCAGATACACACAAAGCTGATAACACAGAAGATAATCGAGTTTGTTGTGCTTGATGATCATTCCCTTTCTTTTGTTGAGAATGTGGGGTTTCAGTGCTAAATGGAGCATTTGGAGCCTTGTTACATGCTACCAAATGCTACCAGACATTTTATCTCTGAGACAGCCGTTCCAGATAACTACAAACAAGTGCGTAAGTTAATTTCGGAATGCTCAGAGAGTGTTCCCGCTTGAAGCTTGATATCAGATATTTGGAGCTCAGATGTGTGTCCATTGTCCTTGCTAGGTCTTACAGTACAGTGGATAGACTCATGTATTAAGCAGCAAAAAGCAGTTTTGCACGCTAAGCAGCTTCATGGCTCACACTCAGGATAGTGCATCACCACAGCTATAGAGGAAATGTTTAATGAAGGGAATTAAAAAAAAAAAAATTATGTTGTTTTATGTGACAGTTGCAGCAAAATAATAAAGGCAATGGATAGGCTAGGAGTTCCAAGTTTAGGATGCTTCACGCACACCTTGCAACTCGTGGTTACTGTTATTACAATGTAGTTCGGAGGACATTCAAAACATTCCACTTAAGCATCTGGTGCAAACATGGAATAGCACATAATTTATGAGATCGCTCAAAAACAATCCTTGTTTGCAAATTCCACAGAACATTACCTGCCACCCACACTGTGTGCACGTCAGTGGGGTATTCTTGAAACCCTCTTGCCCCCTTTAAAAAGGGAGCTAAGCTTCTTATGTTCATCTGCATCCGATGTTATCCCCACCCCCATGTCTCGACAAAACGAAAGTAAAGAGGGAGTAAGAAGAACTCTTCACAAGGCTGTTTACAGACGTTTCAAAAGTGTAGAATCTGAGCCACTATATGGGTTGCAATGCTCCTGGATCCAAAATATAAAGACAGGTATGGATTTTTTAAAATGAATGTTAGTGTGTTTGTGAGAGAGATAGAGAGTTGATGGAGATTATAGTTAGAGAGATAACGAATTGAATAGAATGAGTGGGAGAGTGGAAGGAGAGTGTGAGTGAGAGTGTGTCTGTGAGAGAAAGCAAAAGCTAAAGACATTTGCTCACAAATCCTGCACTTGACAAACTGCATTCATGTGTAAATGTATGGGGACAACTTTTTAAGCCTATTGAAAATCCCATTTTTTTGAAAACCATACATTATGTGTGTTATACATTAATAGTCCGACACCTAGTCTGATTACTTGTCCCTAAGTGGCTCCATGCAGGGGTTTGAGAGCAGGCAAAATGAATTTACCCAAAATACTGAGCTGTCTAGTGGCAACATTAAAGGGGAAACCTATTGTTGTATCAATAATTCCAATGACCCAGCTGACATTTGTTTAATTGAACAAATTTGGTCCAGCTCATCTGTTCTGCCACTGCAACATGACAACAACCGGAGGCAAGAAAAAACTGAGATTAAAAGCCAAACATCTTCACTCTGGGCTTTTTTACAGCTGACTAGTTATTTTACACCAACTTGGGCCTGTGGAACATTGAGTCTCTGTGTTATCAGCAGAATCTTAAAGGACATGGTCTTTCTGTTATCAAAATATAGGTCATCTGGCCCTGAGAGCTGATGGGATATATCAGTGGAGGAATCAATTAGTTTTACAGCCAACCTATGCAATTTTATTGTGTTTTTTTGAGTTGTCACTGATTATGCAGATTCTTCCTTGATTTGTCATCAGTGAAGGTACCCATGGTTTCCAACAGAGAAAATGCAACACAATGGAACCAGACTTCTATAAACACTCAAACAAACACACACATGCTCACAAGCACACTGTCAGCCTTGTTTTTAGGTAGTTGCTCAGGTGTAAAAGGTAGACACAATTGAGTTTGTTGGTTATATCCTGGCGGCAGGCCCATTTAAAAATATCTTCAGGATTTTTTTTCTCTAGTTAATATTTACCACGTTATCATTCACGAGTTATCATTCACCGGTTATTATTCATCTCGGTTTCTTTATATATTATCGGCCTGTTTTCGGTACCCATTCCTTTGAATGGCTGTTCCATATTATCCTTCACCCATTCATTCAAGATCACCTGGCTGCAGCCGCTGTGGAAATCCATAGTAGGTGGAAACATGTCAACTCCACAGTTGGCAGAAACATGTCCCCTCCACATGAGGCGGAAATATTCTACTTCAAGTACTATTCTTCAAGCAGATTCAAAACTGGAAAAGCTCTAGAATCATCTCACATCAGATTAAGGAAAACCTTTTGTTTTAACTTTCTTTTATGATTAATGCTCCTATATTTTACTTTTTTAGGTAGAGTTCCCCCTGGCTTTTTATTTTAATTTCTTTGTAGTTTTTACATCCTCCACCAGAATTTGAAAAATAAAATAAATTAGTTAAAATACAATAAAAGTAAAATGATATTTTTCAGGTTGTTGTAATGCATCTGAATAAACATTTAATTAAATTAGGTTGCATTCAACCACAGACAAATGCATAAACAAAATATTGCAAGGGCACTTCTGAAATAAAAGGCCAAGTGATGATTTTAATTTACAAGCTGCACTGTGTTTATTGGGTATTTTGTTATCAGGCCCAGTGAGGTGTTTGCTTAAGAATTTAATTTATTTTACAGTTTGTTTTTTCTTGTATTTGCTTTCTATTTTTCTCCCGAATCATGAAAAAGTGTATATCTGTAAATGTTACTGTATAAATGTCATTGTAAATGCTACCTGACAAAAAAATAAACAATGCAAAGAAAATTTAACTAAAATGAAAAGTCTCATATTATTTGGCTGTTTGGATTTGGACCAACTAAAATGCAAACCAGGCTTTATATAAATTAATCCATTATTATTAAGTAAAAAGTCCTGTTAGTAATTTAGTAATTTTAGTAATCAACTAGTCTGCTTACACTGATCATGTTGCCACATTGCATGCATTACAACATGTGAATATTTTTTAAACAAAGGCCATTTTTAAACATTTTTATCATTGTCCATGGCAGAAAAACACTCAGAAGTTAATTTCCGGGCCTTGGTTTAACCCTCTGTCCCTCCTCGTTTTTACCATACATTTAACATCCCCCTGGCCACTTTTGGTCTCTTGGAACCTGCATTTTAAAATTTGATGTTATTTACACTGTTAAATCATACAATTTAGGTTAAAATGCTTTCATTCTTAACTCAACACTTGAGAAATTTAGTTTTTAGTGTTTTCTACCAGTGTTCTGGACGCTAAATTTGTATGGGGTATTGGCGCCATCTGGTGGCGCTTTTTATGATAACATGATGGTGCTGAGACAGAAAATAGTTTCAGTTTGTTGATGTGTCGGCCATGCGGAGGTAGCTCCACAATCCTGTCTCATCTACAGCTGTACAACTTACTAGATGTATCGTCTGTAAGTAAATTTGTCTACATAACAAGTATGTTAAGTTTGGGAAACTGTATGTTCTTAATATATAGAGTCAGTTACTAGATTTCCTGAGCTGCATGTGTAGATGCTAAAAAGCTAGAACTGATTCTTGATGTACATTTTTCTAATTGTATTCTACATACACTTTTTGTGATTGTTCCAGATGACAAAAAAGAACTATTCAAGTAAACTTCAGTCTAAGGATCTTGATCTCATGTGGAGTTCTTGAGTAGATGTTTAAGCTGACTGGATAGCTAAACCACAGATCTCTAGCCATGCCAGTACAACCAGATTGTCATTTATCCATTTTTGGTCAAGCGAGCAATATTCTATAATATTTTATATAATGGCCATATATTTATATATGTTTTATAATTTTTATACCTTAATCCGTGGCTATTTGTGGGGGTTACTTTGTGTTTTGGTGTAAAAAAAACACTCCTAAATATGCCCCAAATATGCTCCCAAAACACTTTAATTTCATTTTAAACTCAGTTTAATACATACCCCTAATAAAAATATAAAGGTAAGCCCATACAGGCTGTGCTGTAATTCATGCAAGGGTATGTGCTGTCAGTTTCTTTGGTATAAAAGTAAAATATAGGGGTATTCACCAATAATTTTCACATCAATAATTTACTGTGCTTTAGCTGCATGTCTTATTCAGGGTTCTTTAGGAGGACTATATTGTAGAGACCCATCTGTTCAAGCAGACATTGGATGGCAACTGAGGGCAACAGATTTTTTACATTTAATTTACAGTAATAAAACTACTGGGCTTTAAGAAGAACAAAGGCCGACGGGCAATCTGTGTATTCTGGAAAAGAATGGCTGTCCGATGCCTCGTGGCAGTCTATTATTCCCAAAAACCATTCAACGTGAGGTCCCAATGCTTTTCCGACACTCCGACCCAGACACTTCAAACTTCACATTTCTAATGAGCCCTCATTTTAGCCCCTGTAGATTGCAAGTTATTAGCCAGAAACCATGAGAGCATCTTCTAGCAAATTAGAGAACCAGGGCTCATTGGAAAAGTCTTGTGGAGACCTGAATAAATGTGACGTTTGACAGGGACTAGTGCTTGCCCATGGAGTTATGCTGTTAGGAATGTCATGCAGTTGTCACCACAGGATGGATCTCTTGGTCTATGTCAGGGTCAACAAGCTTGTGGAAAACAGCATCAGGCTTAGACAAAGGTCTGGACCCTTAAACCAGCTTGACTGGAGGAGCATCAGAACAGAAATTGGCCTTGTATCGTAGTTGGCTGGATTCTGATCTGTGGCCATATAATGTCACTGGTCAGGATGAGATGATTTCCTAATTCAAGTGACTCTGTTGGACACATACAGAGCTCTTCTACCTGGACCAGTGCTTCTGTCCAAGCTCTCAATTGAGCTTCCCTCTCCAATGGAAGCGGTGTGTCCCAATCAGACTCCACCAAAGAGAATTCTCTAACTATCAGCTTGCCCTGTAGTGTGATAGGAGCCAGAAAACTAAGGGGGTCAAAAGGCTAACTGATCCCAAGACTTTCCTGGAGAGGCAGAGGGTCTGTGGTAAAATCCAAATCCTTAAGATTACTTGCTCAGTCTTCCATTGGGAATGCTTCCATTACTCTGCTGCTGTTTGAAGCAATTTTGTGGAGCAGGAGGTTTGATTCTGCTATCATCGCCTTGGTGTTCTGCAAACGAGCAATTGCTTCCTCCTCAATGGACACAGAAGTAAGTCCGTCATCAAATTAAACATTTCGCAAGACAAACTGCTTGGTCTCTGTCCCATAGGTGGCCTCTCCCTCTTCAGCTGTGCGCCTCAACCCAAATATGGCTACAGCTGGTGATGGGGTATTCCTGAACACGTAAACTTTAATTCAGAAATCCGCAACCTCTCCAGACAGGCTATTATCTGTAAACCAGAGAAATCTTAAATAGTTTCTGTGTTCTTGCTTCACGATGAATCTATAAAAAATTTGTTGCATGTCTGCCATGATAGCAACTCGTTCTCTGCAGAAACGCAAAAGAACACCTAAAAGTGTGTTATTCAAATCTGGCCCTCTCAGCAATGTATCTTTAAGGGAAACCCCATCAAATTGGGCACTGGAATCAAAAACCACCCAAATCTGTGTTGGTTTTGTGGGTGGTATACACCAAAGTACCAACATTCTTCGGCAAGTTCTGCTTGATCATTGGAACATATTCTATGCATAAAGGCCATAAAATGTTCTTTCATAGTTGTTTTTTTAAGTAGTGTGCACTTAAGGGATAACAAATGATTTAACACCTGTTTCCTGTTGTTTGGAAGTGCACAACGAGGCTGCTGGAATCATGTCACACTCAACGAGTGTAGGGAGGACAACTTCATTTAGTCCATCTATAGACTGAGCTATGAAATTGTTTGCTCTCCGACCTGAAGTTTCCGTTTTGCCTGAGCATTTTTTGAGTGTGTTAGAATGAGTTCCCATTTATAGAGAACAGATCAAAGAAATTGGATTTAGCCAGAGTGTGACGACCGCCCCATCCTCGGTCCGGCCGTCCCGTTCCTTTTCTCCTGAATTTTAGTTTACATCCCTTTACTTTTGTCACTTTCT
>JBBMFX010564837.1:0-15407 GCA_037832545.1 Rhabdalestes septentrionalis
AGAGAGAGAGAGAGAGAGAGAGAGAGAGAGAGAGAGAGAGAGAGAGAGAGAGAGAGAGAGAGAGAGAGAGAGCACATATGGAGTCACTCACTGAAAGCTAGTTAATTCTGCTTTAAAAGCCTGCCTTTCTGTGCTTCCTCCTCCCTTTTCATCAACCCCCACCCCATTCTAACCCACTGCCACCCAATAGTGAAGTGAAAACACATTGCAATTAAATCTACCCTCTCCTCATATTTCCCTTTCTCCTCCTTCTTCCATCGCTTTGTTTTCTTCCAACGTCTTTATGGTTTGGAATATTGCCTGAAAAAAATGTCCTGAAGGTTCGTATAATCTCATTCCTAGTTACAGCTGTGGAGCTGTTTGATTGTAGAAGCAATGGGGTGGTATATCATGACCTCCTCAACACAACATCGCATGCTCAAAGATCAGGCAACATTTTTTGGTGCCCTTTGTTTAATTTTATATCATCAGTCCTGACCAGCAGTGAACCACGGGAACTTTTGTCTGTAAATGTCTTGTCCCCGCAGAGAGTTGGGGGCAAGCAGTGTCCTGCAAACTAAACCAGACACTGTCATTGTGTAACTGGTGGGACACCTCAAGTGCAGCTTCATGTTGACCACAAATTCCTCGCCAGGCATTGTGGAAAGAAAGCAGGATGTATTCCAGAGCTGTTCCTTAACACTCACATTTAAACAAGCAAAAAACAGACAAACTAAAAACTAAAAACACAGATATCCTCAAGATTTATGAAAGATACAGTGTAAACGTTCCGTAAGGACATAACATTTAATTTATTTTCAGATATGAAATACTCTTGCTCTCAAACAGTTCAATGACATCTCATCCTGAGGATACTCTCTGAAAGAGGAATGAGAATTTTAACATTTTCGCTAAAACCTGCACTCAATTTCAGAGTGTACTCCTCAAATCTTATTCTTATAGTGCATGCCTGTGCATGTTAAACTGCAGTGGAAAGTGATGATGGGTCAGACGGCATCACAACCTACAGCATTTGAACCATCATGAAGCAACGGAACAAGAACAGTCCTGGCAGAGTTATGACATGCACTCTTTTCTCTCTCAGGAACAACCTGTTGAGAATAAAGGCCTAACTGATGGAGAAAACTATCGCAGCAAATTTCTAAACTAGATGTTTGGTAAATCAGCTTTTATACAATGTGGAAAACTATCAGAAGTAACATCATGTATTTCACTTTACACATCTGAAAATCATACAGAAACCAAGAACTGAATTGCTCAAGGGGACCATCTCATGAATCAGCCACCACACAGAACATTAAATCCAGAAAAAACAAAATAACAGTACTTGAGAAAAGCCATGTTTTACCTCAAGCTGATAGTAAAGTACCATGCCGCTCAGAAACAATGCAATTCATCTCAGCTTCCATTAATCCAAATGACAACCCACTGATGTATTTGAGATACAGCTGGAATAAGAGTGTGATTTGATCGCTGATGTCTGCTGCCATGGTAACTCCAGACATTGACCATGTACACTATGTATGATGCGCAAATGGACAGATTAATGTGGGGGACGTAACCCAGCCTGTTCTTAAGCCTGAAGTATGGGTGCCTGTGTGGATATGATCCTGTTTGTGGTTTATAACAATGGAGTGATTTTCAGGCATCACTCAGATTCAGTTCAGAACAATTAGGCGGACATGCCATGCAACATATGTTGGATCGCCCTGCTCCAGTGCTGTCTTTCAAATATAGCCTGTAAGTCTCTGTAGTAACACACCCTGGTGACTTCTGATGACTGCAATGCTAAATATGCCCTTTGCTTCTCCAACTGCCCAAGCCCTGTGAGAGTATCCATGTATGAGAAAGTTATGCAACTGGAAGAAGCAATTTCTGATGCAATTTCTGACTCTGTTAGAAGGTAGCTTTGAATGAATGAAAGAATGTACCTCATCAACACTATAATTTACTGCCTTGTAAACATGTATTGCCTTGTAAACTGTATGGTTTTGTGAATTGTTTGAATACACAGATATTTCTACTGTGCTTTCTTCTTGCACTTATGGATTGATGCCATAGACAAAACATTTGAAGACATTTTTGGTGGATGTAACAACTGTAAATGACTGCAAAAAATTAAAGAACCTCATCACCATAAAGTTTCTCCTAAACCTATGTAGCCAAGCGAAGAATTGCTTAGTAATTCTCATGTTTAAAAGTGTAGTTCTCTTTAAAAGGGCAATTGAAATTAAAGTTTAAGGGATTTTAATTTAATAATTTATCCATCCAAGTAAGCTAATCCTTCTGTGGTGGGCACAAAAAATAACTTTAAGGCAATGTTCAAGTGTCTACAAAATGGTTGAGGGCTGAAACTTGGGTTAGGTGTATGTTAACAGTTCTCTCAGCAATCACAATGTGGATGTTAGTTGTTCCACAAACAAAAAAATGTTTCCCCATTCTCTCTGAGAACTGTAGGTACTGTAGGTGTAACAAGAATAAATGAGCCATCTCAGAACTCTACCTGTCAACTGTCTATTCATTCATTCAGCCGATAATGCCTGCACTCCCTGGATACACGTCCAGTAATAAAGTGATTTAGGGCCTTAGTATCTAGAAGACATCCCCATATAAAACCTGGATGGCTTTGGTCAGTCACTGCCACAGTATGAATGACTCATTTCACTTCATCTTTCTTCTTAAATCCTCCTAGATTCTCCATTTAGGCCACTATAGGTGAGGCATGTAGATTTAGTTAAGGGAAAGTGAGCAGGGATATCCGTCTTCCCTGGAACGCTAAATCACACGGGAAAACACAAGCAGAAGAAGTCTGTTAATGGTGCAGTAATTTATTTACTCTATGCCTCATCAGCGAATGATGAGAATCATCTTGAGGAAAAGAAAAAAAGTGAGCCATGCCCCAAAGCCAGCATGTAAACAATCAATGTGTTTGCATTTAAAGTGTTGTTTCAAAGAAGATGAGACATGTTGCCTCATTGAAGAAAGGAATAAAGAGACTGGAGGCTTAGAGCTGAGATTGAATGTGGCTCAGGGGACAAAATCAGCCTCAGGCTTAGAGAGAACCGCTGCTCCTTCTTGAAGATGAAGCTTGAAGGTCAACAACAACACATTTAACTTAACTTAAGGAGCTGTTTTAAAACACATGTCATATGCTGAAAAATCACAAAATCAAAACACACATTAAGATATGATAATGATTGATGTCTTGCAATGTTCTAACCTACAAAATGTCAGTCAAAATAGAAAGTCTCCAATTAAACATAAAAATTCAGTTTGGTTGCTCTTTAAATTATGCCTAAGACTAAAAGGAAAGGGACAAAATTCTTCTAAAACACTATACAAAATCACACAAACACACACACACACACACCAATTTGCAAATGCAAATATTTGCATAATATTAACATTCCAGATGTAGAGAGAGTAACCTATAATCAAATGCATGTAAATATGTTGTTACTTCAGTGAAACACGTTTGTTAAAGTAATAGATTTAAACAGAAGAACAAATGTTACAGCAACTACTTAAGTTCTAAATGAATGCTTTGTACATCCAGCACCTATCACTGTAAGAGCTTTATGCTTATTGAGGTGGTCTTGGTGTTATATAACTATACAGTCCAAAAGTCAGTTGAGATCACCATAACAAATTAAAATTTATCAAATTAACAAGTGACTAAATTACTATCCTTGGTTTCCTTTCTCTCAAATCTATCAAAACAATGCTTTTTTGCACAGCAAATGAGACAAGTTACCGCTGGCTTTCATCAATTATAAGTAATGTTAGCCCACTGGGTTAAAGTATTCCTTTAAGAATGTATGTGTGCTGGACCAGAAGCTCTGCTCTGAAGATCTGATAACAGGAAAAGAGGAAAGCGGCGAGAATTTTGGCAAAGGGAGGAGAATGAAAGATCTAAATCTGCTTTTTGATGACCAATTATTTTCCAGCAATTTCAATATCTTGAAAGTGTCAGTTGTAACTGCTTCAGACTCACATGATTGAAAATCCAGTCATACAGACAGCGCACTCTGGGGTGGAATTTGTTGGGTTGTCTTTATTTTCATTTTGATGGATGAGGAATTAAAGAAAAAAAGAAAGAAAGCTCGACTGATTTCAGTTTTGTGTTGTCTAGATTTATGGCTACAGCGGGGGGATATCAATTCTGCAGGGCACACTCACACACACACTTGTAGCCGTTATGTGAGTGTGGAGGGCTGCTCTTGTTGGTTTAAATAAAAACTCTCAGGAACATTGCCCTCAAATCAGATAAAAAAATTGTTGTGAATGAAGAGTGCTGATTCTCTTTGTGATCTACACTTATTGGCTTATTAGGCACTTATATTATTACAGAAAAATGGAGTTGAGTTGAATCTCACCTTGCTGCAAGGTCGGGAAGATCATGCTACAGGCATTTGCATTACTTCACCCTGAAACTAATGGCAGTGGGATATTAATACATCATTTTAAGGTTTCCAGTTACACTTTCCTTTAACTGGCTCTTCTGGGAGGCCCTAAACAGCATTAGATTTTTCATCAGCAGCAAACAAAGCAGCAATCCCCATTTACCGTTCAGGATATTAAAGTCTTGCTCACTGAAAGCACATTTATTTCACATGATTGGTGAGTTTCAGGAAGAGAGCATGTTATTGATGAGAAAGCAGGTACACTCCTTCAAACAAAGGTTCCTAAATGGTTTCTGGGTTTGAAGTACTGTTGTAATAAACATCTTTAATTGATACAGATCATTTATATTCTATGGTGGTTCTTGGAACTTCAAACAGGGTTCCTTCAGACTCACATATCTCATTTTATACAAATCAAGAGTTCTTTAGGAAGGTACTCTTTCGCATCCTTCATTTTTAAGAGTGCACAAAAGTGTAACTTTTCATGGGGGAGTGTGGTTCGTTGGGAGTTCTTTTGATCGACAGACAGGGGTGAAAGTGCAGCCGTGTAAAGCATGCATGCTGCCTCTCTGGTTGCCCTCTTAGCCGTTACGGCCCAGCAAAGTATGGATCCTGGTCTCGGGCAAGATTTACTGTCCAGGCGTGTGTTCCTATTGAGCTCCGGCCACCAATACCCACTCTCAGTGGGAGAATAGGTTTTCACCATAAAGAAACAAGCCCCTCTTTACACATCCTCAGTTAAACATTTACATAGAAGTGGTGTCTGCTTTGATCCCCGCAGGCATTAAAGCGCAGGTTGTATGAGCTCATCAGTCTTCCTTTGCTCGCCTTGGCAGCTAAGCTGTTTCAAACATTTGCTAATGCTTTGAATGACCAGCTTTATGAACCGCTAAATCTTCATATTCCAGCTTGCTATGTGCAAAACCATCTCAGTATGCAGTATCGCCTTTATTCTCAAATTCATCTCTTTATGCAGGTCTTTAGAAGAAACTTAAAAGGCTTTAATTTAAAAAAAAAGTGTTCTCAAGCTACCCATGCATGTTTTTTTCCTTGCAAAACCTTCAACTAAACAATTCATTTAAATTAACCTCTCAAATCTGTGAAAAGGACAATAGAAAACAGAAAAAACAGGATCAGAACATTATATTTGAGAAAAGATACAGGACATGGTTTAAAAAAAAGTAGGATACAGTTAAAGAATATTTATAGTTTTTTGCTGTATCACTTGTTTTATCACTTTTTATCATTTTATCATTTTGTTTTAACATATTTAGTTGTAATTTAGGTATTATGCTCAAAATGTTCTGTCATTACACAACAATTACACAAATGTATAGTTACAACATGCGTTCATCACCACATATAATTAATATGTTTAATATAAATTGGTCCAGTTTGGTCAGTCATATGAGTAAAACCAAAAAGCTGAGTTCCTCTCTGTGTTGTCCCTAAACATCTACAGAACCGAACAGGGCTCCTCTCTGTGCTGAAGTCAAGGTCGCGTGCCGGTAAATGGACTCAGAATGTCTTCAGGTGTGACCACACACTGAGCTCCTCAGCACTGCTCTCTTCTCTAAATGGGCATGAAGGCTCCCTGTCGAGCACGCACACACACACACACACACACACACACACACACACACACACACACACACAGTTACAAACACACTCATACACACAGATGGGCCATCTTAACAAATAGAAACACACATACACCTTAGGGAACACACTAATGAACATGCTATTCCTGTGCCCTCTTCTCAAGCAGAAACACACCACACACACACACACACACACATACTTGCATGGGTGAAGGCAGATTTGTGCACGCACAAAATAAACAACTAAACAAAAACAGGTAAAACATATTTGAATACTCCCCCAAAACATTTTTTCCCCTGAATCTAGCTATAAAGGTATTTAAGCCGATAAAATTTCTTTGAATCAGAAAGTGGGGAAGTTGGGACTTTACGTATTCCAAATAAAATTGAAGTACTCACACCGGATCGCTACATGTCGATCTCTTTTCATGTTGATTCTCTTTGTATGTCGAATCTCTTGTCAAAGCACATCTGATGTTGATTTAATGAAAACATATTGGTACTTTTTATTACTTAATTTGCTGCAAAAGGTGAATAATAGAATTCTAGAAGTTATAATTATTCAAACACTTCTTTGCTTCCAATCAGTCCAAAAATGTTACAGGTCAATATTCCTAACAATTCAAAATTCAGCTGTTGGGTGAGAATGGGTTAATTAAAAAATAATGACTATACTTTATCATCAGACTGAGCAGTTATTTAGCTCTGCTGCGTTTGCTGGAGGGCATTAGAATACGTTGAGGAACGTTTCCATTTTCTTTTATCTCTAAACTTCTATGATTCTATGACTGAATTTTAATGTCTCTGAGTGCTGTGTCTGTGTACTGGAATTTAATCAACCCAACACAAGGCCCTTAAAGGCCTGTTTGCTCTAGTCACTTAAGCCTGCCCCTACTCATGTGTTTCCAATAAGATGCAATCTATCTCAGCTCAGATCAAATGAGGACTGTAGATGAAAAAGTAGAATACGAGCTTGGGGGCTGTCTGGAAGTAGCGTATCCATGCATCGACTGGTGCTTCAGCAGACACTAATCTGCTTTCCGTACATCAGCTCTTTCCTAAGTGGATTTTCACTGCTGTAATGTTTTACTTCAGACTTAGACTGATGTAATTTCAACACAATTGCTTTCTTTACCTTACACCAAACCCTTACATCTGTTTGGCCTTATGACCTCCCATCCAAATATTTCACATACAATCAGACATTCAGGTTTGTGTCACGGATCGCTGCGCAAGGTGAAGGGAAGGGGAGGACGCACTCGGCTGGTGATACAATGTTTTTTTACAAAGTTCGTTTCACTCTTTAGATATACATAAACCTTTCACTGTTCACATTTACAGACAAACATATGCTGGACCCGTGCTCCTCAAATGTACAAAATAACAAAAGCTTTGGCTTCTCACGTCAAGCCAGTGGAGAACCAAGGAGGCTGAGGAACATATACGGGATACCGGAACACCGGATACACCGGATTCACCCGGAATACCGACTGGACCAGAGCGTCCACTACCTGTCGGGCAGAGGGGAGAGCATGAAATGGGATGAATCGGCAACCCTTCGAAAACCGATCCACCACAACCAACACATTAGTGGTCCCTTTAGATACCGGCAGGTCCCTTACAAAGTCTACCGCCAGGTGAGACCACGGTCTGTCCGGCACCGTTAGGGGCATTCATTTTCCAGAAGGTAACTCACATGGGCTCTTTGTGGTGGGAGCAAACGGAGCAAGAAAGCACTGATCGCCGGACATCCTGAGACATTGACGCCACCAGTATTTCTGGCCACCACCTCTAAGGTTCTCGTTACGCCCAGTTGACCTGTCACTGGAGTCACATGAGCCCACTCTACCACCCTTTGTCTCAGCTCTACCGTAACGAAAGTTTTTCCCGGGGGACACTCGGAAGGGACTCTCACTCCCTCGAGTGCCCGCGTTCTCTCTTCATCCAATGCCCACTGGATGGGGGCGGCAAAGACTTTAGGTGGCAGAATCAGCTCAGGGTCTCCAGCCTCTCTCTCTGTGCCAAACTGTTGAGAGGGAGCATCAGCTTTCCTGTTCACTTTCCCCGGGCGGTACGAAATTTGAAAATTGAACTGTATAAAAAAGAGAGCCCAGCGTGCCTATCTGGGGTTTAACCGTTTTACTTTCCGCATGTGTTCCAGGTTGGCGTGGTCGGTGAGGATGACAAAGGGAAGCCGAGGACCCTTTAGCAGGTGGCGTCACTCCTCCAGCGCCCTCTTCACAGGCAGCAGCTTGCGGTTACTGACGTCATAATTCCTCTCAGCCTCCGTCAGTTTCCTGGAAAAGAAAGCACAGGGGTGAAGCTTCCTGGGGAAGCCATGGTGTTGAGACAGGACTGCCCCAGTCCCTACCTCTGAGGCGTCTACCTCTACAGTGTACTGCCGCTCAGGGTCGGGTATCCGCAAGATAGGTGCGGAACAGAAAGCTTTCTTTAAACGGTCAAATGCCGCCCTGGCAGCAGGATCAAACATGTTGTGCTTCGGGGAGCCTTGCAGGAGGGACGTTTTTAATTAATCTATGGTAATGATTAGCAGGAACCTTTGTATCTCTTTTACCGATGTGGGCTCTGGCCACTCAGAAACGGCCTCTACCTTAGCCTCTTCCATCGACATTCCCTCCCAGCCGATGCGGTGACCAAGAAATGGAATTTCCATTTTGTGGAATTCACATTTTTCGGCCTTCACGTACAATCCGTGCTCCAAAAGCGGGTGAGTACTTTCCTTACTTGTTTAATGTGTTCCGAAAAGGAACCAGAATACACTAGGATATCATCGATATATACGATGACTAATTTATCAAGCATGTCTCATAAGACATCGTTTACGAATGCTTGGTAGATGGAGGGAGCTGATGCCAAGTCAAAAGGCATTACCAAATATTCGTAATGGCCAGAGGCAGTGCTAAACGCCGTCTTCCACTAATCACCCGTCCTTATACGCACGAGATTGTATGCACTCCGGAGGTCCAGCTTGGTGAAAAATCACGAACCACAGAGTCGCTCAATGGTCGCCGGGATGAGAGGCAGAGGATGCGTATACATCACCGTGACGTCAACGAGACGTCAATGAATACCTCTCCATTGCCGGATTTTCTGGCTCAGACAATGGATATATAAGTGACCGAGGAGGGGTTTTACCTGGGATCAGGTCGATTGCGCATTCCCAAGGAAGATGCGGAGGGAGACGGGTTGCCCTGGCAATGGAGAAGACCTCTGAGATATCTGAGAATTAAGGTGGAATCTTGTCAGGTGTGTTCATGTGGTGGCTTTCAATAGTGGTGGAGTGCACAGGTATGTGGGAACCTGCACAGGTTTTGTGACACTCCGGGGACCAAGCGGTGATGGTGTGTGTGCGCCAGCTTATCTGGGGATTGTGTGCCTGTAACCAAGGGAAACCTAATATAATTTGGTGGTGTGATTGTGGAAGGACCGTGAGGGAGATTTTTTCAGTGTGGTGTTGCTGAGTGGTGAAGGAAATGGGGATGGTGCAAAACTGAAGTGTGGTATCGCAAATGGGATGTCCGTCCAGGGCGTGTACTGTGACTGGTTTGGCCATCTTAACAGTGGGAACACATAGAGACGAGACAAGGGACTGAGAAATGAAGTTGCCAGCTGATCCCTTTAACATTACGGGTTTGGGGGGCTGTAGTGGGCACTTTGCGCACCAATGACCCCATTTCACACAATATAAACATACCCCTGCCTCGAGACGTTGCTGTCGCCGGTGGTACTGGTTGCATCGGCTCGGGAGTGGGCTCGTTGGTGGTAGGAGCGATTGTGAAGGGTGGAGACGATTGAGGCTGTGGATGCTTCATCCGTTTGGATGAAGTGCGGGGAGCGAACATCGCGGCGCCTTTCTGCTCCCGGAGGTGCTGATCCAGAGTGACTGCGAGTCGGATAACCTCTTCGAAGGTGTTGTCCGTATCACGGCATGCAAGTTCCTTTTTTACCCCTGCACTTAGTCCATTTCAGAAGGTAGGGAGGAGAGCCTCGTCATTCCACCAGCTGTTGGCAGCCAGAACCCTGAACTCCAGGGTGTAGTCACACACAGACCCAGAGCCTTGACGAAGCCGCAGGAGCCTGGTTCCACTCCTCTGCCCCTGCCCGGGAGTTGTTGTATGAAGGTGGTTTAAGAAGTGGTACTCACCCCTCCACTCCTCCAGACGGCTGCTACCAAGTCCTGGGCCCGTCACGTCAGCCTCTGGATCACAGTTGAGATCCGCTGCCGCTCACAGGCCAGGAAAGGCCAGGAGAAAGTTTACATCCACTCAGGTCCCCTGCATATCTCTCGGGGAGCGCCGAGTGGTGCACATACCTGAGAGCCCCTCCTCCTGGCTGGGCAGCGGACACCGGTGGAACCGGAGCTGGGGTTGGTGAGGGCGGGATCACCGCCTGGGGCACCGCGGTTTGCTGAAGATCCCGCAGACTCCCCACGAGATCTTGCATCGTCTGGGTAAGAAACCCCAGCTGCTGCCGGTGTTCCAGAAGCTGTTGTTCAACCAAGGGAGCTGATGATGGTGGCGAACTGGGGGGCGCCTGATCTCCAGGCAGGGGTACCATCGAGGCGTCCTTTGGGGATGATTTGGTGTCTGTCTTCTGTCACGGATCGCTCTGCAAGGTGAAGGGAAGGGGAGGACGCACTTGGCTGGTGATACAATGTTTTTTAATGAAACTTCGTTTCACTCTTTCGACAAACATAAACGTTTCACTGTTCACATTTACACACAAACATATGCTGGACCCATGCTCCTCAAACGAACAAAATAACAAAAGCTTTGGCTTATCACGTCGAGCCAGGGGAGAACGAAGGAGACTGGATCTCAATTAGAAAGTTGAGGAACACAGGTCTGCGAACAGAAAGGAAATACACGTTAGCATACAAGCCAGATCAAAGCCTCTCCTAAAGTATGAGAGGGCTAACAAACGAACAAGACAAGCCCCTAGGCTGAGAAGAGTTTCTCCAAGCAAACCAACTAACAAGCTAAACCTCTACAACCAAGATCTCTTCAAGAGTTGGTGCAGGAATGATACATGAGATATTTTGACTAAGACAGACACCGGGAGAGACGGGACCGGCCAGCTTAAAAAGGAGGGCAAACTAGACGCAGGTGAGACACAGGGAAACGAGGAGCAGGTGAAGGTGATAGAGGGGAAGTGGTACAAACCAAGGAGACACACTAGGAAGGGAACAAGGGGATCTGCAAAGGATGACCAAAAGTAAAGGGACGCACGAGACAGAAAGGGGAGAAGGGAAAAGGGACTGTTAGAACTCAGGGGATTGAGAACGGGACAAACGAGACGGGGGCGCAGACAGGGCACCCGTCACAGTTTGACTGTTTTTCACTGTTCTACCAGTTTCTACATTACACACACTAACAAAAATTGTGTTATTTATTATCTGCAAATAAGTTTGTAAAAGAAAATAAACTGAAGGGAAATGTTTCATATTTGTTCATGTGGAAACATTGAACACATTTTAAGTGCTTGAAACATTTTAAAGTAGTAGAAAATCTGTATTTTCACTACTCAGGTGTACTTTCTGTGGCAGATTTGTTTTCCAAAAGTTAACATAAACAGAAAAGACTAAACAAATGATTATCCATTATTTAAATAGATCAGATGTATTGTCCATTATCTAAAGTAAAAAAATGTAGTATTAGTATATGTAAACTCAACATGAACAAGTTTTTAAAAGGCTATTTCCTATTTGTGGTGCAGGAGTGTTAGTTTTGCTATTCTCTTGTATATAATTTGCATGCCCATGTCTGCTGCAATCCATATTTTGTCTAAAAAAAAGACTTTTGTTTGAAAACTGATTCTAGTGCTAAGCAGAAGCACAGATGTATTTATTATATAATGTTAAGGCATGTAACAAACTAAATGGTTTCATAGGCAGGGCTGGTTGTAGTTTTCACTAGTTACAGAACATATTTGCAATCTACATGCTGGGAATGTATTCATATATGAAACCAGAAAATGGTTATGGTGATGATATGGTGATGCAATGCAATGAACAATGCACTACTGAAAATGTGCATAAACATGTTGTGTTGCCAGATTACCCTTTAAAATCAATGTAAAATCTTCAAAAAACAAAATGCACTTTTGAGGTTAAGACAACACTGTACCACTGGGGTACCAATTTCATTGTTGATTATTATTATGATGACTTATACTACCCCTCAGTTTTTCAAATTGATTTTTCTACTTGTCAAATTGTAAATACATCTAATACACTTTGTGAAAGTGAAAAATTAATTGGACCATAAGGCTTGGTGTTTGCATTTGTCGTGTTGTGTGGGGTTTAAAGTTGGTTACCCAGATCTGGATCACACTGCTATTTCTGATAATGTACTTCGGTGCATTTTTTACGTATTACCATGCAATGTGATTTGAACGGTCTGTAATTTGGTGAGTATTTTGTACTGTATGAATCTAATTAAATAATTAACAAACATGGTAGAGTTAAGAAGAAATTTAAGCACATCAGACACTTTTGCTTCAGTTTGTGATTTATTGAGATCACTGATAGCTGTAAGAAGAAGGGCTTCTCTAGAGGTTATAGCCAACACTGATTGCATAATTTATTCCTGAACCTGCAATGTCAGCAGCAGATGCACGTCTTACCACCGCAACGAAGATTAGAAGTTGACTGGTGTATCCTTTATATAAACCACTTTTTAAAAAGAGCAGAGACTTGCATTTTCTGTCAAACCACTGCCAAATGAAAGTGCCCACAACACTTGGGGTTAAGCGAGGTCATATAGTTACAGCGACGTGACAGTAGAAATTATAGTAGACAATAGAAAGCTGAGAAGCTCACATGTGTGAAGCCCCACCCCTGGGACTGACCACTCATTTTCTCACCCATTTTTGAAAACATAAAGGTCAGCATGGTACTTTGCATGATAAGCTGTTCACAAAATTACCATATTAATATACATCTTGAAAAGGGAGTATAATAAGATAGGAGACAGGAAAGAATTATAAAAGAAAGAGAAGAAGAGGAGAGAGAAAGGAAAAGAGGAAGGGAGAACAATAAAACAAGACAGAGGACAGAGAGAAGGACAGAGAGAGAGAGAGAGAAAGAGAGAGTAATGAAACACAGTTCTTTCAGTGAGTTCATGATTTGAGTACAAGAGAGAATAATAATATTGGCAGATAGCTTCCACATGTCCTAAAGACAAAGGTAGTGTGTGTGTGTGTGTGTGTGTGTGTGTGTGTGTGTGTGTGTGTGTGTGTGTGTGTGTGTGTGTGTGTGTGTGTTTGTACAGCCTGTGCTGAGTGGCTTCATCAGTTTTGCTTCTTCAGGGTTAGTCAATGACCCCATTCTAATCGGAGTTTAAAGACTTTCCGGACTAAGAACACTTCTCACTTTCTCTGTTTAAAAGAGTGACTCTGCTTTGAGGCACTGGCCCAAATAATGACTCAAACAGGGTAGGGATTTAAAGTCAAGTGTGAAGGTGTTTCCAAGTATTTATTCAACACTTTAGTGCTTTTTTCAAACAAACATGTTTATTATTCACCATATACAATAGGGCATTAACACAAAAGTCGACTAGTCGATTAGTCGACTATAAAGCCACTAGTCGACGGCCTCTGAGAGTAGTCGACTAGTCGTGTTTTTTCTCTCTCTCTCTGCCCTCGCTTTGGACGTATTTCAGTCTCTGCCTCTGATTGGCTGATGCTGACACGCATTCCTTCGTTTAACCAATTACTATAGTCCCTTTATAAAAGGGGCGGAACCATTGGCACGTAGAGTGGTGTGTAAAAACGAGACCACAACAAGACGAGGCAGACGGCAGCAGAGAACAGAGACAAACATCTCATGTGTGGAGATCCTTCACTCTAGAACACAAACAGCACAGAGACCTGCAGAGCCTGCAAGTTGGTGTGAAAGAGCAGGAAAAGTGCTGGTGTTCTGTACGGTTCTGAAACGGCACCTCTAGATAACATGCTAATTCTAGCACTGCAGGGAGTCCGGTTCAGAGGAGCTGAGCAGTGCCGGGGCTTAAACTGTTCCCACTTTCTGTTTACACTTAAATTTACCAGAACCATGTGGTCTATGCCAAAAAGCCTTGGCAACCCACTTCAACTGGGGATAGGCATGTTTACCAGCCTTACTTTCAGCAGTTCTTAATAACACAATTCCCATGACATGACAAGTTCTATGAACATTTTCTCAGTCTTATATGACCCGATAATGATGTCAAGTCTCAGTGCTGCTGGTAAAATGTCTGGAAATTTGACGGGATTCCAATGTTTTTCCCCTTTTAGTTGTTTCTGACCCTGCCTCATGAACCTTATGGATGTAGGCTGCCTTTGGTTGTTTTACACCCTCCGGTTGCATTCCATCTACAACATGACTACAAGTTCTCTAATGACCATGTCATGCCTCCAAGCATATCTCCCTTGTATGAGAGCTACTTGGCAGGATGTTCGAACAAACCCAGCTACCATTCTGCGGTTGAGAAACACAAAGTGGAAAGATTTCCACTGGGAATCAATTTTAGATTGCTATTACTTCCACCAAAATGATTTTTTGACTAAATGTAAAACCCAGTTACCATTTTTAATTTGCTAGCGATTTTTTCATCTGCCATACAAAAGTACCACCTGCCTAACATCATGTAGGTCCCCCTTATGCCACTAAAACAGTTCTTACTCATTAAGGCATGGAATCTGAAGGTGTGCTCTGCTATCCGGCACCAAGGCGTTAGCAGGAGATCCTTTAAGGCCTGTCAGCTGCAAGGTGGGCCTCCATGGATTGAACTGGTTTGTTGAGCTAAGCCAACAGATGTTCGTCAGACAGAGATCTAGAACATCTTGAACTATTCTTGAAGTTCCTCAAACCATTCCTGAACAAGTTTTGCAGAGTGGTAGGTCAGGCTGATAAATAAGGTAATTAAGGAATATAGTTGTCATGAAGCAGTGCCAGTGTTCTGCAATAATATTTAGGTGGGTGGTACATGCCAGGCTGCGTATAGAGCATGCAGTGGTGTTCTTACATCTTACATCATAGCCAACATTAATGTTTCAGCAATTTGTGTAAATTCATTTGACAGCTAGCACCCACAAATCAGTACGCTTTGGGCACCCATGACCCCAGTCACAGGTTTTCCTTCCTTGGACCCATTTTGGCTGACACTAACATTAGTGTTGTCGTACTTGACCGTCTAAAGACCATTTTCGGCTTTCTCGGTCTCGTCTCGGTCTTGACCCTTCAAAGACTCTGTCTTGACTCGGTCTCGGACAACAGTAGACCAGTTTATTTTTTATATGTTCATGTTAACAAAAACTCCAACAATTATCAATCATTACAAATAAATTCAAACAATAATAATAATAGTAATAATAATAATAATAATAATAATAATAATAATAA
>JBBMFX010564891.1:0-15401 GCA_037832545.1 Rhabdalestes septentrionalis
CACCGAGGTTTTGCTGTTGCACCCAGATCTCTGGCACCTTGAAGCATGTGGCTCATCCTGCATCTCTGGGAGATGGATGGCCCCATATTGCCTCACAGCCACATTTGGCTGTGGCTTCCACTTTTGACATGGGGGAGTGTAGTCACCTCTGACAATGAATCCCTTTCTTCTCATTTGAAAAAATACAGAACAAAATAGAAAAAATAACTACAAATGTACAGTAAAGAGGACATTTATTAAACACTTAATGTGGTAAAAGAATGCTACATTCATTTACAAATTGGTTTAATGTGTTCTTAAGAGATTCATATACAATATAACAACAACATTCCAAGACAAAATTAGCTTAATATCAATTAATATGCACTTACCTTTCCTCTTCCCATAAAATGCCACTGTGGTAAAGGACGCCATTTTCCTCCAACAGAAACAGGAAGTTCCCAAAATCCCACCCTTACAAATGGGATATAATTTAAGTCCTAAATGTCCTCTTTAGATATCAAAAGGAGTTAGTTCAGTGGCATGCAGGGGGTGGAAGATATTCAGGTTTACAAAGGTTAGTTAAGTGCTTGGCATGTTTCTTAAATTACTCTTATTTTGAAAGTTGTTTTGTCTGAGCTGACCACTCAATAACAGTAACTCTTTAACAGTGACACTTGCTACTGAACATAATGACAGCTTCTGCTGCTCATTGATAAAAGTTGTTGTGCAAATCCACAGCAGAGTCTATTTCAGGGCTGGGCAATTAATTTCTACAGGGGGCCACATGAAAAATCTGAACTGTGTTCAGAAGTATAAGAATATTCAGTGCATATTTATGTAAAGGTATTAATTGTGGTGTAGGTCGAAGAGGAAATACAGTCCTATAAATGTAATTTTTTTATTCAGATTTGTTAAAGACTGACATGGCAGGAAACAACATTCAATGTGAGACTTGAACTGTGTCAATCAGAATGAGAAAAAAAACAGCCAACAATAAAAATATTGAATCCATAAATTGTTATAAATGTAAACTGTAAAACAGGCATCACCAAATGGCGGACCTGATGCCTGTGACCTGTCTGGTAAATTCACGAGATTAAGTAATTTTCATGGAGCATTATTTTGGACGGTGTCTATTGACAGCGGGCGCTGCTACTCAAATTAAATTGACAATAGCGTCATTGTTTAGCTTACTAGTGATGGGAAGTTCAGCTCTTGTGGCTCAGCTCCTAAAGAAGAGCCGGTTCTTTTCTTCCAAATGGATCTTAGTATATCATCATCTGTAGTAGTGCTGCCTGGGTCGGCTTTTTTAAGATCCGCCCCAAACCGCCCCATCCAACCTGCAAAACTACACGTAGATAATGACCCAAAACCCAACCCCCCCAAAAAAAGATTTGACTAATTTTATTAATGGTAAAATTTTAAGTTGTGCACTCAGTTCCTTTCCTGCATTGGAAATGAACAATACATATTGTGGAAACCATATGGACATGTGGACATAGGGGAAGGCTGTAAGACACAAAAGGGACTTCCGTTCGGACCTTCTACTTGGACGAAATTTAATAACTGGAACTCAGTGACTATAAAATACCCCTGCTGTAAAACAATCTAAGAGCAACTGTATAACAATATTAAAGTCAACTCTAAAACACTCTGGGTTTATCAACATGTAAAGCATTCATATTCACCATGTTCAGCTAAAATATGAGGCTACAGATGATAATGTACTAAGAGCTGTTTGTGAGCCGGAAGAACCGTCTCTTCCCGTGCCGCCAGCTCTCTGTAAAGAACTGAACTTCCCGGACGGCTGTACGCATTGGTGTATGTGGTATTCACAGCTCAATGCGTACCTAATTTGAGTAACTTCATACTGCATGCTTGGCCCCCTTTGACACTTATTCAGTTCATACAGTCAGTTTACAGAGTGTGTGTGTGTGTGTGTGTGTGTGTGTGCGTGCGTGTGTGTGCGTGTGTGTGTAGGAAGAGGATGTGCGGGTGCAGCAGAAGAGCCAGAAGAAGCCTCAGCCAGTGAGAAAGTGTGCTGTTGACCTGGAGCCTGAAGATCCTCTTTCTGTTCTGACTTCGATTATAGCTCAGGTAGACCGGAACATCCCAGTTTATATACACACACTAACACACACACACACACAGCTGTTAAGGGGCTCAGTGGTTGTTCTCTCTCAGGAATGTTCTGGAAGTGTTCTGCTGGACCAGCTTGGTCAGAAGCTGATGGACAGAATCGGCTCCTCATGGAACAAAAAGTTTAGGAAACAGTTTGGACCCATCAGTAAGGTTAGAGGTTATTCATTGTTTGTGTGTGTGTACGTATGTCTGGAAACATGAATGTGTGCGAGTGTGTGTGTGTTTGTATGTGTGTAGAAATGTATGTGTGTTTGTGTGTAAGATAGATGGTCTTTCTAATCGTAATTTTTTATTTGATCTTGTTGATCCAGTTCCTGCAGACTCATCCAGACGTGTTCATGTTAGTCTCAAATGGATCCTGTGTAGCTCTGAATCCCAAACACATCCACATGCACACTAACAGCCCAGAGAGCCCTGAGGCAGAAGAGCAGCAAGGGGGCGAGGCTGATGTGGGACAGGAAGCGGGCCACACAGTGAAACAGTGGCCGCATATTGAGAGGGTATCGGAGTCTGAGAACGGGTTGGAGGCAGAGCCTGAAAGCCACTGGTTTGATCTGAATGACTCAAAGGTGACGCCAATCAGAGAGGTGGACATCGAAACACAGTTTGAGGGCAAGGAGAGTGCCTACATGCTGTTCTACAGAAAGCACAACCTGCACAGACCCGCACATGGTGCGCGGGGGTGGCGTGTGTGTGTGTGTGTGTGTGTGTGTGTGTGTGTGTGTGTGTGTATACACGTGTTTGTGTGGAAAAATACATTAATGCTAGGCGGGAGCTTTGAAAATCTGCGATGGACTGAAACTACAACTGTGAATGTGGGGGATTACTATATGTGTGTGCGTGTGGGTGTTCGTGTGTTTGTATAGTTATACAAACACTTTTTCCCTCCTGGACGACAGCTGCGTGCTGCACCCCCACGAACGCAAAAAACCCAGAACTTTAAAAATAACAGTAAGTAAAAAAAAAAAAAGAGAAAATGCGTTATTAAATAATTGCCTACGTTAAGTAAATAATGCGTCAACACGATAATAATGCCTTAACTTCACCAGCCCAAATGTCACAATATTGCGGAGGGTTAGGCAAAGAATTATTTCGGTAGTCAGAATAAAGTTGCGACTGCTGAACCGTGAAAAGAGGGTGGTGTGTGTGTGTGTTTGTATGTTTATATATATGTGTATATAGATGTATATATATGTATATATGTATATATATGCTACAATTCCTTGTTAAAAAGCCTGTGTGAAATTGTCCAGCTGTGTTTCCATCTTAACTGTTGTGATATTGTGTTTTCTGCAGCGAAGGGAAACCCTGCTTATAAAGTCCCCCCTCACCTGCTTGATCTGATCCAACAGGAGAACTTCCAACTTCAGCAGAGACGGTTCATACACACAAGCACACTTTTTCACTCTCTCTTTCTCTCACTCTCTCACTTACTCACTCATTTGCTTAGTAACTAACAGACACAAGAACCCTTACACCTACACACTCAAGAACACATGCACACATTCTAACGCACACAGTCATTTTCTCTCACACACATGCAGAGTGCAGTAACAATGTGATTGCTGACAGTTTTACGGTGGAGTTTGAGTCCCACTAAAACTGTGATGGGTTATTGTGTTTTAGGGCGGAATTTGAGGCCCACAGTAACAGCATCGAATTTCGACTACACTGGTGTCATTGTTACTGCGTCCAGAACGGAGCTCTGCAGCCAATCGACTCTAACACCACACCCTTCATCATGACCTTTGACCGCAGGAGAACAGTGGGAGACCTCCAATTGGCTGTCTATGAGGTGATATCATAAGAGAGTGGTGGTTATGGTGTGTGTGTGTATATATGATGTGTAAGTGCATGAGTATGTATGCGTGTGCCTTTGAGTGTGTGTCAGTGAGGTTCTCTGTGTGTGCTCAGATGCAGACTCAGTGGGAGGGGGATCTCGTACTGACCATTGCCAAACACCTGCCTGCTGGATTACACCTGTACAATACACTCACAGGTAACACACACACGCGCACACACACACACATATTCAAAAATGTGTTATTTTATCGTCTGAGGGCATATTGTACTGCTTTGTGTGCGAATGTGTGGGTTGTGTGTTTTTGTTACAGATAACCAGCAGTCCCTCCACAGTGCAGGAGTGTGTAATGGCTCTGACTTATTTGTGTGGAATGGGAGAGAGGTAACACCAGCCGTACCTAACACTTTACTTGCAATCTAGCACCATCCAGTATCACCACTCACTGTCCAGTATTACTCAACACTGTCTTAGACCACCTGAAATTCCCAAAATAAAGCCAGTATTGCCCTGTACAGTATTACCCAACAATACTCAACACCATCTAAGCAGATAGTGTTACCCTGCACTACTTAACACCATCCAACAAGATCCAGTATTACACAACACTACTCAACACCATCCAACAGTACCCAACATTACTCTACACCATCCACCATTATTCACCAAAACACAGCCCAACACCACCAAGCACCAGCCAGTGTGACCTAAACTCTCTCAGCATGCCTCAACCCTTGAAAGACCACAAACTACACTAACACTGCCCAACATCGTCTGACACAATTCAACATCACCTATCAAGCCAAATATCATCTGACCCTACCCAGCACTACCCAGTGCCATTCGGCACCCCCTTGTCCAACCCTATAAAAAGCAGCAACTAAAACTCCCATTAGCCAATGCTGAACAATTACCCTGTATATTTGTGTGTGTCTGTGTTTGTTTTAGGTAAATGGCATGCAGGTGCAGATAGGAGCTGAGTGGGAGCCGGTGTTGCTGACAGTGATGCAGCCGTGTGTCCAGCTAGATGCTGAATATGAAGATGGGTTTGGTCTCCAGCGTTCTTCACTTGGGTTCCCTCGAGCGCTCAGGCTCAGCGGCGTTCGGGATGCTCTCGGCCATCAGGAGGCGCTGCTGTGCCAGGAGGAAAAGCAGGCAGTGCCAGATGGGGGTGGGGCCAGTGGGTGGAGGGTGTGTTCTCCTGAGGTGATGCGGAAGACGCTGCAGGAGCTCACACTCCGGGATGGAGACACATTGCTGCTCCTTCCCCCTAAACACACCTGCGACAGGTCAGACCACAGCCTGCATCATCTCACATTCCACTCTGTGTGTGGTGGGGAATTAAGTTTTAATTTTTATCATCCTCCCCCCAACACCCCCTTCTCTTTCTCTCTCTCTAACTCTATCTCTGTCTCACTCTCTCCCCTGTATCTCTGTATCTCTGTATCTCTCTCTCTCTCTCTCTCTCTCTCTCTCTCTCTCTCTCTCTCTCGGTGCAGTGTGTTTAGGATAAATGGGGATCTGGTAACTGTTATGACGCCCTCCGATTGTCGCTGGCTGCAAGTGCAATTTCAGCCACAAAAAACAGCGGAGGAAGGAGAGGTGAAAATGGTGAAAATTCCTGCCTCAGGAGACACGGTGAGAAAACGCACGTGCACAAATGACACCACACCGTACTCAATGGAGTGAATTAACAGAGTGTGGCTCAAATGTATAATATTTGTATACTCTGTGTGTGTGTTTTCCTGTTGTAGTTGCTGGTAGAGGTGAAGCGGAGAGCACTGGAGGAGCTACAGATCACAGGTTTGCGAACCTTGTCAACCCCTAAACTGGATACACCTCTCAGCTATAGTAAATGCTTACACACCCCTAGCCTGTAATACTGACTCTCTAATCAATTTCTATACAACTCCGATCCACAAATAATGCATATACACCTCTAATCTCTCTCTCAGGTGTGCTGTGGTGTTTGAGGCAGGCGGATCAAACAGGAAAACTTTTACCTCCTGGTAAAGACCACCTCCTCACCATGACTCCCTTATCCCTGGACCCCTCCGTATGGTACTCTGAACATTTTTTGTGTGTGTTTGTGTTTATGTTCTGCAGTATGTGAAGACCTGTGTGTGCGAGATGCAGGTGTCAGGTTGATGACATCACTGTACCTGTATCCTGGACCAGCCCCAACGTCCTCTCAGGTAAAAATGGGCAGAACTTTCAGAGTAAAGCACTCCCATCGCCTGTCTGTCATCGCTCACCCAATCACTCTGTCCTGCAGCTCTTTTTGTTCTGCAGAGTGAACACAGCGCCCCCCGGTGACCCAGAGATGGAACTCATCGTGGAACAAACACTGTCAGTGAAGCAGGTGTGTGTGTATGTATGTGTAATCATCTGTGCTGTGTGTGCATCAGTGAATATGCATGCACACACATGATGTCTGATGTGATGTGTGTGTGTGTAGTTATCTGTTTTGTGTGTGTGTGTGTGTGTGTAATCCTCTGTGCTGTTTTTGTTTCAGTGTGTGTTGGAGGCGGTTCGAGTGGCCGGTCTGGAAGGTAAGATATGATCCTACTAAAAAATAACAGTAAATGCTGAAAAAGTAATTGCCCCCTAAAGCTAATGACAGGTCGTGCCACTGTTGGCTGCATACACAATTGCATTTAAGTGTGATAAGTGGCAATGAGTCTTTCACATTTCTGTGGAGGAATTTTGGCCCAATCTTGCAGAATTTTTTTAATTCAGCCATACTGGAGGATTTCCGAGTATGGAGGTCAGGGGGCGTGATGAGGTCATGATGAGGTCAGGGGGTGTTCGTTCAAAAAAGGTTGAGAACCACTGCTTTAGATCATGCCATGATCCTTTTCTGTGGTCTTTTAACCTACTTTTTAAGTGATCTCTTGATCCGGCAGGTCTGGCAGTAATCAGCCCTGGGTATGGCTAGTGAAATTGCACTGAGCTTTCCAAAAAATGTGATTGACCAAAGTTACTTCATAATTTTACAACAAGTGGCAATTACTTTTTCCCAAAAGGCAAAAAGGTTATGGATATTTTTTTTACTTTATAAATACAATGTATTAAATTTTTTAGAGTTTTTTTGTGTTTATTTTTGTCTAACATTAAAAATGGTTTGATAATCTGAAACATTTAAATGTGACAAACATGCAAACAAATGAGAAATAAGGAAGGGGTCACATACTTTTTACAGCACTGTTTACTATTCACCACACACTGTACACTATACCCAGTACCCGTGAATCGGTCTGTGCGTGAGCGTGTGTGTTTTTATGTGCAGGAACCTGCTGGCACTTACGGAGGATGGACTGGTGTGAGGAAGTTGGGGAACCTCTTAGAGATGAAGTAACACATGCAAACACAGACACACACATGGGTATCAGTTTGCCACAGAAATTGTGTGTTTACTGTCTTTGTGTGTGTGTGTGTGTTGTAGAATGCAGCTCTGCTGGCGGTAGGTGTTGCTAATGGAGACACGCTGGTGCTCACAGAGGGTCAGCTGCCCCCCAGGGTAAAGTCAAATGAATGTTGGTCATGGACATTCAGTGATGGAAGTTGTTCAGATGGTAACTGAAAATGTTGTGTGTGTGTGTGTGTGTGTTTGTGTGTGTTAAGGGGTTTTTGAAGCTGGCTGTGAGGTGGTGTATGGATCCGGTGAGTGAATGTGTGTCTGCTGCTCTGGACCTAAAACACACAGGTGAAAAAACACACACTGCTATGCACAACATAAATATTTGGCAGAGTCCTGCACGTTTCCACTTTTGGAGACCTGCACCCGCCCTCACCTACACAGTACCGCACCAGTTACCTGTGATTATATCAAAAATCCCGCACCCGCCCGGGCCATTAATATTCCGCCCGTCACCCACCCATGGCCGTGATAAATTTACACACGAAATAAAAGCATTCTATTGAAGAGCTTATAAGCATTTAATACAAATTCAATAATCTCCACTTGCCAACTTCCAGGACATTAAAATCCGCTATTACAGCAACTACCCGCGGGTGTCTGACCCGATGCAGGACTCTGATATGCAGTGAAGGTGAGGTGGAGGTGGGAAACAGACCTCACTCTGCTGTGTGTGTGTGTGTGTGTGTGTGTGTGTGTGTGTGTGTGTGTGTGTGTGTGTGTGTGTTTCAGAGATAATGAGACAAGTTGGTTTTGTGGAAATTTCTGAAGAAGCCTCACTGCAGGATCTCAGGTGTCAGGTAGGTCTTTAAACACTTTACGTAGTACACAATACACACTGCACACTAGACATTGCATGCACAATACACACTGCATACTACACATAACAGACTGCAATACACACTGCGTGCTACAGATTACTTACTACACAAAGCACACTGCACACTACACATTACATGCTACACAATACACACTGCATACTACACAACATACTACACAATACACACTGTGCACTAGGGCTGGACTCCAATATTCGAATATTCGTTCGGCAGGGTGACATTCGAGTTTTCATTTTGACATTCGAATATTCGAAAGAAGAAAAGAAACCCACAAGCTGTCCCATTATTTTTGACACCTGGGATATCCGAACCGCATAGTTCCATTAAACGGGTACCAATCCGCCTCGAATTTCACAGTTTTGATTTGTCGAGGTTTGTGGCTTTTTGTGAAGACGCTATCTGGCTAGCCGGTTTCCACTGGCTAATACTCGGCAGAGGAGCGTGCTGGTCGGCCGGGTCTCGCGGCAAATTCAAAACGGGCTATATGGCTATTGAGGCAGAAAAAGAAAAGCTGTGTTTAGCGATTTGTTTATTTATAATTCTACTTTGAAATTATGGATTTATGAATCCAAGATGGCAAATACAAGAAAAGAATACATTCAGCCCCCTCCCACCGAAGCCTCGAGTATTCGATGTTTTTCACTACCGAATACTTGAAGCTCAAAAAATGGCATTCGAGCCAGCCCTACTGTGCACTACACATTACATACTACAGAAAACACACTGCACTGTACACATTACATACTCCACAAAACACACCGCGTACTACACATTACATACTACACAATACACACTGCATACTACACATTACACACTGCAGACTGCACAATGCACACTCCACCCTACAGCCTGCGCTCTATTCTACACATGGCACATTAAACATTATACACTTCACATCACTCAACATAAACTGCACATTGCACATTATGCATTGCATGCTGAATATTGTGCTACATATAATATGTAGTGTGCAGTGCAGAGTATGCAGTGCACTTCACACTAGAATAAACAACTCATAGCTCACTACTCTGCTTACTGTACACTCTGTGTGCGCGCGCGTGTGTAGGTGCTGACACTACCAGCACTGGCAGATGTGTGTGTGCTCACTCCGGATTTTCTCCGTGTTTGGCTGCTGGAAGGACAGAGAATCAGCAGAGTTCTCAGAGGACACACACTCACACTCAGGTACACACACACACAAACACTAGTCCCGTTTAAATGGACACTTTTAATCTGATTAAATATGGAAACCAATTAAAAATGTAAACGGCTCATGTAATCGGATTCACGTGAATCTGACTTAATTTTTAATCCGATTAAAAGAGGTGGTTTGATCGATCGTGGAAACTGCTCATGTAAACAGGCAAACCGATTATTAGAACGCTTTCCTTTTTCCTGCGCATGCACTTGAGCTCGTGTCTGGTAGCTACAAGAGAGTAGCGCAGTAGAGTTAACTTAGGAGCAGCAGAGAATGAAATAAAAACAAAAACTGGCTGGTCGCTGACACTTCCTTTTTTTTGTATACGTGAAAACAGTTCAATATCATGGAGAGATTGGATGAGCATAAAATCAAAAACAGATCAGTACTGTCCAGAACCATGGCTAGCCGTTAGCATGGCTCGATCTGTAGCAACCTTGCGGTAGCATTTCTCCAGTGTTAGAACTGAACTGTATAAACTGGCTCTCTGTAACTCAAAGGATCTATCTATCTAGACTCTGCATTTAAATAAAATATTTTTCTCTGAATATATATATTATTTGGCTATTTCATCATTATCAGTGTTTATAAACATAGAGCTTTTTCAGCACCACAGAGTGCAAGGCGCCAAGGAGAAAGAAAAACTCAGAGGTTCAGATAGTGTTTTTTTTTTTTCTCTCTCTCTTTTTCTGTACCAGAAAAGTAGCTTAGATCTACCAGAGTGCTTCTCAAAATAATGTATGATCGAATTAAATGGCTTGAACATGTAAACGTGGAACAAACGAGGATCTCTTTATTTTACGCCCATGTAAACAGTTCGTTTGTGTTATTTTAATCCAAATAAATGTAATCGGATTGAAAAAAAGTGTCCATGTAAATGAAGCGACTGTGTGTCTTAGAGCCAGGTTTCTCAACCACTGGGCCGGGGACCATTGATGGGCCGCAAAGGTTTTTGATTGGGCCGTTAATCTAAAATTGAGACAGGCCATTGGTCCGCAATTTGTTATTTAAGCTTATCTAATGTGGCCAGGTGGGCCTTGGCAACATGCTATGATAGGTAGGTGGGCCTTAATGTTCAAAAGGTTGAGAACCATTGTCTTAGAGGACTGTAATTTATTTTCTCCTCCGCTAGTCTTTTCTTCCTTCTCTTCAGTTGTCTCTTCCTTCTTAAATAAAAAGTTAATGTTCTCTTTGAGATCTGAACCCTCATCACTGATCTCCACTTGTCTGTCTGTCTGTCTGTCTGTCTCTCTCTCTCTCTCTCTTTCTCTCTCTCTGGGTTGTTGAACGGTGCTGTTTGTGTTATATATTTACAGAACTTGTAATTGTTATTTTTCAGGAAGCTGAAGCTTGTGAGTGGGAGTGAGTTATGTGTTCAGAATCTACAGTGGGAGGAAAATCTCGGGTGAGTGAACACACCAAACCCAGATTGACCATACCTTGCATTTAAAATGAGTTGCACTAAAAATACAGGATCTGTTTATGACGTTGGGTTATAAGGTTATAAGGTTACATGTTTAACATTTATGGAATTAGAAATATTATAAATGTACTGTCTTAACGCAGATTACACGAAAAATAAATACAGTAAACTCCTGCTTATCGTTGGGGGTTATGTTCCAAGAGAACCTGTGTATAAAAATGTGGCAAAAGTATGCCTAAAATGCTTGTTGTTACTGTTGAAATTCTAAGCTCCCAAAACATTAAAATTTCATTTTAAACTCAGCTTGATACTTTGCCCTGCAGATGTGTCAAAGGGTAGCCACCAATCAGCAGCAAGGAAAAATAAATAGCATTCTCGGACTGTCTATGTTCAATCCTCCCGTCTCGGAGTACAGCGGTATTTCACCATCCCAAAATATGCTTCCTCTCCAAAGTACCAAAACACGTATAGTTATTTTTCCTGGATGTATGTTATTTGTTTTAAATTAGTAAATATTAACATTAAAAAAAAAACACTAATAGGCATGAAAAATCATATATTGCCACGAAAAAGAGCTGCGCCGGCTGGGCCTAATCTGCCACGCCCCCCCATCCTTGTGTTGGGTTGTTTATATGTGGGCAGTGCTTAGCAACTCAGCAAGAGGACGAGGGGGCTTGGCGGAGGAGAACCGGACGTCACAAAAGCCAAGTAAAAATGCTGAGGTTATCAGCAGATCCCATGTTACTGCGGGAGTTTCCACAAACAATAATTAGGGTTTGCTGTAAATAAACTTTAACACAACCTGACGTTCCAAGAACCATAATACTATCAGATTGGAGAGTGTGTATGTGCATATTTCACTGAGTATGTGTGTGTGTGTGCGCTCAGGCTGAAGGACGTGCTACTGAGGGTGCGGATGGGGGTTCCGGGGGAAAGGGATTATTACCCGTGTCAGGAGTTTGTGTGGGACGCGAGTGGAGACCCTTCAGCGACGTCGCTCCACCAAACACTCGCAGCGTTTTATGGCATCAACCCAGAAAACTTGCTGCTGGCCAAACACCTCCCAGACAAGCACACCTGGATGATCATCCACAACTGGGTGAGGACTGAAAATGTCAGGAATGTCCAGAGACAGGGACCTGAAGACATAAAGTAGACTAGGCGATGGTCTTATCAAGTGATTAGTGATTAGCATTCAGGAGACTATGAAGCTATAGATATATTTAATCAGTTAATCAGGTGAGAGAAACATGAGAAGATCCAGTTTGTTTAAGAACATGTGAACTGTTTGAAATGTGTGAACTGAGTTTTCTGCAGGGATTAAAAGTGGACTTCCACTTATTTTGCTAATTTTTTCAGTTCTGTATTCCTGATTCTCTGTTTGATGCAAATTAAGCTTCTCTGACTTCTATAGACCCAGCAAGTCTCCAAACGGAAGAAGAAGAAGAAGGTGGAAAGTCTTCAGGGTGCGCCATACTGCCTGAGAGATGGAGACATTATAGGTGTAAAAGTAAGAGACACAATCACTTCACTGTTTAGGCTGTTACCGCATTTTACTCTGAGACGTACCTTACTGTAGCCCTAGCTGTAATTATACTATACCTTACTGTGCCCTGATACTGCCCCTGATGCCCTACCTAACTGTACTTCTAACTATACCCTGATACCATATATTACTGATATTGTACCCTGATACCACATCATGACACTCCATGGGTGAAGGAGTTGTCAGTGTGAGGAGAATTTTAGGGCAGCTGGTAGCCTAGTGGTTTGGGAGTTGCCCCTGCGATTGGAAGGTTGTAGGTATGAATCCCAGGACTGCCAGTGGTACCACAGAGGTACCCTTGAGCAAAGTATCGTCCCAACACTTTGATCCCTGAGCACTTTACACTTTATTGTACTTTACCAAAATCTTCTGCCATGATTACCACACATTCCTACCATACTGTACTCTAATATCATACTTTCCTGAAGTTCATTACTGTACTTTACTGTGCCGTGTGTGTGTGTGTGTGTGTATGGGTGTAGAATCTCCTTGTTGACGGTAATAGAGAGTTCAGTACGCTGCAGGATGAAGAGGGCCAGCAGAGACTCAGGGAGCAAACAGAAAACCGCAGGAAAGGGTGAGATACTGTTCATGTACAAACATTCATGTTACACATGCACACACTTGGTGCAGTTGGTTGTCACAAAAGATAAATATTTGCCAGTCATTGGTTTTGTTTATTTGTTCATTTGTCCACTAGAGGACCTGGTGAGATCAGCCAGGGGGTGTGGCCTGAGGGAAAGAGCAGGGCAGCTAAACACAGGAAGCCTGAAGTGGCCTTGTCAATCAATGTTGGAGTGTTTAGATAGCCCCGCCTCTAGTAGGAAGCCACAGCCATCATAATTGGCAACCCATGAACAGGTCAGGGGCCAGCAGACATCTGAGAACCAATCAGAAATCAGAATGATGAGCAGCAGAGTATAATGGGAAATGTTGCAGAGACTCCACCTGCTGTCCAGGAAGACTTCCAGATTCCGCTGCAGTGCATTGTGGATAAAATTTCTCCCCTGCTGTTTTCTGATATTCCACTGTTTGTTTTTTTACTTTATTTGTAAACAAAATGTCACTCCTGCGGTTTCTTTTTGGAGGTTTTTAGAATATTGTTTGCCCTGCACAGCAGTACCCTCTACTGGAAAATAATCTGTTTTTGTTATGCGACTGTTCATAAAAAGTGAGGAATGTTGAGGATCTGATCATAGACTAAAATAATCTGACGGTTTATTAATGCTGTTAATTAATAAAAAATGATTTCTGTTGGAAATGTTATGAAGCTATAGCAGATCCAGTAATAACGGTTTGATTAATACGATTAATACTATTTTTTCAACTGCACCCCCCTCCAAACACACACACACACACACACACACTGTTGTGTTGGGTCTAGTGAGGAGTGCTTGGCTGCAGGACTGAATGTTTATTTGAAGGTCCACTGGTTTTGGGTTAAGGGTCATGATTATTCTCCCTTTAACACGTTTTTAGAATCACATTGAACAGGATTTTAAAGTTTTGGTTTAATGTTCTTTATTATATTAATTTGTAAAAAAGTTTTGGATGAAAGAATCTGCACAATAAAATACTGTATCAGAAAACTGCAGGAAAAAGTCTGTTATGTGTGGGACTGCATCAGGTCTATTATTTATTTAGCACATCTTCTATTCCTGAAATGCTTTAAACATGGGTATGGTTCCAGCGTCAAAATGTAAAAAAAATTGGAGAGTCAGCAGCCTTGGTTTTAGAGTAAAGTTAAAGGGTTTAATGTAATGGAGAGTGGGTGTTGGTGCTGATTTCAATTTTTTTTTCTAATCTTTTTTACTACCAACACGACATCGAGCAGCGGGCATTTTTTGTGTCAAGTTGTCCTTACCTTAAGCCTACCCCTTGGGTTATCCTAATCATAACCCCAGTCCCACCCTAATAAGGTCAACTTGACACTTCTTAATACAAATGACATGTAACAACAGTCATAAACATTTAATTAATAGAAGTGTGTCATGTCACACACACCAAGACAGACATTCGTACACGCAGACTAAAGTAGTCAATTAATCTCTTAATCTCACACAAGGTATCTTGTGGCAATAAATTGCAGTGTGGACTCAAAAACTGTCCAAACAGTCCATGGAGTGATAATGGGTGGTAACCGCTAGGGATGCGCCGATCAGGATTTTTGCCACTGATACCAAGTACCGATTTTTTGTTTAGGTGATCGGCCGATACCAATACCGATTCTGATGCTTCAAGTTTATGTAACAGATATGTAAGCTCTCTGATCACCATTAAATAATCACAAAAAAATATTTATTATATTGAGAACATTTTTGCCTTTACAATGGGGTTCTGAAGAGCTGAAAGAGGTTTGTTTTATTAAATGTTTTGGACAATGCGCTTCCACATGATATTTCTTTGGAATATAAACGGCAAATAGCAAATTTTTCATTGTTTCTCGAAACGTCATAGTGTACGTCCTCACGCATTGACATCAATTGTGACCGGCTCCTTAGATCAGCCAAGTTTAACGAGTACAAATCATAAACACAAGTACAAGTCATAAAATGTGATTATCGGCCAGCCGATCGATCGGAGCAACACTAGTAACCATTAGTATTTATTGGTGATGCAACGACAGTCCCAAAATAAATTTTAAAAGAAGACTTGTAACAATTTCACCTGTGTTCATCTGTTGATAACTTGTACACACTACAGAATGGCAAGTTTAAGAAACTTCCTCAGTGTGCGAAATATTCGGGGGTCCCCAGCTCCCTATTGTTGCGCTATACCGTTTTGAAATGTCCTTAACATGCATAAATCCTGTAACCTTACAATATTTAATAGATGCAAGACTATCAGTATATTGCCTGCATGACAACACATACAATTAATATTTTTTAATAATCCAATATCCTATAGTAAAAGCAACACTAACATAGGAGTTTGCATTGACTAATGTTGTACGGATGCACACTGTTTTATAACAAGGAGAGGCCATTTTGTGCATTACACTGCAGCCACCACAACCACTGGTACCAATCTAGACGCCGCCTCAGACGTCACT
>JBBMFX010564926.1:0-30271 GCA_037832545.1 Rhabdalestes septentrionalis
GACAAAAATGATATTTCAATGACTAAATATGACTAAGACTAAAAAGCACATTTCGTCACAAGACTAAGACTAAGACGCAATTAAAAATAGGTGAAAAAATTAACACTACTTTGCATGTTTCATGGAAGTATATATATGAAAATAAGAGGCTTCATAATTTTCTTTCTGATTATTGCTATTGCAATTTGAGGGAGAGTGTCTGTGTAAAATATGCCTGTCACTATTTTTTCATACACTTTTGACCACACTTGATTCAAAAAGATGTAAATAATATTACAAATAAATATGTTAACCTACACAACATTTATTACATTATTTCGCAACTGTAGCAATTAAAACAGTGGCGTTAAGAGCGCAGTGTTTGCACATATGACTCTGTTTCATTCATTAGAAACTGAACAAGGAGTGAGGCTGCTCGAATGCAGACCATAGAAAAGCTGCTATAAACACACTACTGCACTTCCAACAGATATGGAGATTTTTCTTATGTAGTTGAATGAATAGTTCTCCAGGCTTCCTCAGCCATCTGAGCATAACAAACCCATCAAATCTGAAGCTTGAACAGGTGCAGAAACGGATCAGATACATTATAACAGATGATCAGGCGGTGATCCTTATACTGGTTGTGCTGAATGCTGATTGGGTGAAAAACTTTTATCTAGGCACAGTACAGCTGGTAAAGTGTAGAAAAAACATTCAAGGTTAAAAGCTCTACCAAGCTTCTATGTTTTCCACAAATATCTCTGCATACATCGTCCTTCAGCTTCTTCATCATTCTTCAGCTGATGGAGAATAAGAGTGCTTTGATTCTGAGCAGCTTGGTAGAGAAACTTGATATTGACAAGAATTTCTAAGTCCCTTTATTTAAGCATATATTTGTTTTGTAAATTAATTTATTTGTTTAATCTTTATTATAATTCGTTTTTATTTTTGGTTGTTTTACTGCATAGACATATATGGTTTTCAGAGGGTTCTGAGTTTGTTTGGCGTGTTCACATATACACCAACAATGCTGACGAGTTCACTTCAAGAGCTGAAATGGACCAAGTGTGAAAACACCCTCAAAGTAAAAAATCTATTGGCCCATGACTTTTGCATATAATTGCATATTTCACAATCAAAGGCTCCTGTAACTGTCTGCAAGTACTAGCACTATCACCAGAAGACTGTGAGTTTGATTCCCAGAGATATTGCAGCCATCTGTAGCTGGGAGTCCAAGATTGGCCCTGCCTCTCCACTCATCACTCAGAATGTCAGCTTACGGATCCCCGAGCATCTGTTAACTGACACTAAGAAATGACGGTTGGCATTCTTCTGACTTGGATGACTTCACATGTTTAAAAAAAAAAACATGTGCTAGTCGTCACCTTCCTAGTCAGGTCAAGTAGACATTTTATTGTCATTTCAATCAAACCGATGGAACACAGTGTAATGAGACAATGTTCTTTCAGGATCGAGAACAGAAACACCACAAGACCCTATAAGATTACATAAGTGTTGGTGTAACCACATGACTGGGGGTGATGCAGCTAACAGATGAAATTGGGCACGACTAAATTGTGGAGAAAACTGGATAAAACAGTAAACTCCCCCTCCAGAATCCCCCAAAAATGTTTGAATTACAGACTTAATATCTGTCCACACTGACAGCATTTCCTGTTAAGTCTGCTGATGTTGAATTGAAATAACATTTTGTTTTTGTTGTTTTTCAGTTTACCTCTTTTGAATGAACAAAAGGGACTATGTATCTACCCACCAGTCTCTCAGTGCCTCATTAATTTCTACTCAAAACAGTATCAAGGGAGGAAGGAGAGGAGAATGTCAACATAAAAAGCCTATTAATTGTCCTTTTTTACAAGAGCCACCAGTTTTCCGATTTGTCGTTCTCTTCGCAGACTCCTCCTTTTTCCACTCAGAGTACATTATCCCCCTTCCTGCTCTTTAAGTGCCTCCATTTCCCTCTCACTCTCTCTCTCACCCATCCACAAACGTACGCTTACGCATGTACAGCCCAGACAGACAAGCACACACACCTACATATGCTCTCACACACTCTTGCCTGACACTCTGACCTTTTTTAGGCATGTGTGGACTGGGCCGGTGGCACTCTGTGCACTCTCTCGTTCCCCTGCATCTTCTAGCCTAGTTTGGTCCTGTCTTTAGTGCTATGAATCCCCATAATGCTCACCGCAATCTGGAAATGAAAGGTCTCTGATTTCACACTGGAACAATGAGGCCGAGAGCGGTAGCTAAACTATGTGACTGGGGTCATAAATTACCCCTCGTAATATGAAGTGGGACTGAATCTTCCCATCAGAACTGTGGCATGAAGCTTAACAACTGTTTGTGAATGACAAACCACAGATTCCCAGAAGCTCTTTTGTTTAGTTTCGTCTGTCTGAGTCTTGGTGGAACAGGGTGAAGGCTCTCTGGACTCTGGACAGATGCTTATGTAAGGGGTCAGTCTACTTAATAGTTCAGATGCTGATAATAAAATGAATCTAAAGAGCCTGGAAATATTTAAATTTGTTTTGCTCAATGTATATATTTCAGCCCTGCCTTAATAAAACGTCATTGCCAAGCTTTTATACTATTTTTATATTTTTTGTTCACACCATTGGTAAACAGCATTGGTATGACAAAAAGATAGAAATAGTCCAAACATTCTTGGAATAAAGTCTTTTTATATTAACATACTAGTGTAGTTACCCAGACCATAAGCTTTTTGGTCTTCTTTTTAATCTTCTTGTCAGAATGAGTTTCTATAACTTTCATTTCTCATGAGATCTCAGCAAGTAAAAACGACAGTGTTAAATATTAAAATGTTTTATTTCAACTGGTAAAATCTCCAAAGCCAAGTGGCCTTTGGCTGTGCTGCTGCTTCTACAAAAGAAAGGGTAAATCCCTCTACAGGAAGAACTGGGGGATGTAAAATCAGATTATAACAGTAAAAAGCCTTTCTTTTTAAACACATTTCTGAAGAGAAAAATCAAGAACAAGTTAATCATTAACTCCTGCCATAAATACTGTGATATTTAATGCAGAACCAATTTTGATTAGCTTTATAATGTATATTAGCATTTCAGAGATAACCAGTTATGATAATTAAATGATAATGATAATTAAATTATTTTAGACAATTCAAACAATACAGACCTTCAAGTAACGCAGTTTCTGAATCTTTGTGTTGAAGCAGCTCTCTCATGAAGGGATAGAGTAAAAGCATTGGCAGCATGCAGCTGCAGCTCAATTTTAGTGACCACACCTCAGTTTATTGTGACTTTGGATGTGCTCTTCTAAATAAGTAAAAATGAATAAGAAACATAATAGATTATTTAAGTGAACAATTCACATTTATATATGGGGATGCTTCTGTGAGGGGATATAAAACAAGAAAGTTTTCATTATTCAGCTCTGGAATTGTCTACACTTGACCTGGACTAATGAGTCAAATGAGGTCTTCTGAAACCTCATGAATTAAACAAGACTGATGGACTGAAAGGATGTTCAAACTATTGCTCATGTCACATTTTACTTTAGATGAACAAAAACGTATCAAACTCTCCAATTCCTCATTATAAATAAATAAAAAATATATATATAATGTATTAATGTTAATTGCATGCTGAGGTGGTGTCTACTTATTTTCACTTGGAAAATCAATCATGTCATGACTGGGGTGCACAAATTTTAGCACACACCTATGTAAAGTCAAGAATAGTAATAATATGTTGCAGATAGTATTACTACTGTTATTTTTAGGGTAGAAGTATATGAAATGGATCATTTAAAGTTAGTTTATATAGAATACATTAAACTTTATATAGAATTGAATCCAGTTGTTATCTTTGAAAAAGTGTTTTTTTCAGGACGAGCGTGAGGTGTCAGTCTTCGCCTGTAAGAATGGCCCAGAAAAGTAACTCCACAAATGGAAGAAATTCAGGCCATGTTATCTGACCCTCCACAATCCAATCTGAAAGTGTGAGATGGATTTTAGTCAAGCATTGTCTTCAGTCTGATCTGTTTTATTTCTTCATTTGAATGCTGAATATTCTGGAAAACACGAATAGGCAGTGAAGAATGTGTTTTTCTAATGTCAAGAGCCAGACAGTCTCTTTCTTGCTTCTCAGACAGTGTTCTTGAAAGATATCTTACCAACTATGTCATGGTGAAACCTGGCTGATAGAGGAAGTCTCTGAAGCGAAAAGTAATAAATGAAGCTTCATTAGAATTTCGCTGGTAATAACATTAGACCTTTTTTTCCCTAATTTCTCTGTTGTTTTTTTTTATCTTATCATTATCAGTTCAGTTCAGCTGCTGCCTCTTCGTTTAGATTTTCATATTCACTCTACAATGATGGCATTTCTGGCCATGGTGTCCATTGTAGAGCAAAATGACATTTTGAATATCTGTATCAGAGCAACATTTTCATTATGAGATTATATGATTATATTAATAAATAATATTTTATAAAACTTAACCCCAACTGTCCTACTCTCTGGGCAATGGGATCACAAGAGATTTATGAATACTGGTGGGAAAGCCTGAACTCAGGTGAGCTCCAGGTGACGTCCAGGATGTGAAGAACTGTCAGGGGATGAGAGAAGTACTCACATATTCCAGTCTGACATGATGCTGCGGGTGAATAAGGAAGAATGTCAGAGAAATGCTACTGAGGATTTAGAGTAGTAATGCACATTAATTTAGACGGCCCTATTTCTTAAGGAAGATTAAAATATAGTGATGCTGTAATTACATTGATAACCCTGATATGTCTTTTGTTTTCTGTTGAAAATGAATTGGTTCCTACTGGTATCCACTGATCATAAAGCAGTTGTTTTCATAAAGGTAACATTCTGACAATTATAAAGTACATTTTTATGAAGGTCAGCGATCTTTGTCATATTTCATTCCTCATGTTGATTAATGAAGATGTTTAATCTAAGGGAAATCACATTTTTTATATCCGACACTCCTAAAAATGTAAGGTTCAAAAATGTTTTCTGTCTGGAATGTATGGAGGGAAAATTTTTTGTTAATAAACCATCCACTGCATCGCATTATTGCATATAACTCGGTTTGGCACATTGCAGTGATTGACAAACCATCACCTTGTTCAAAAAAAGCACTGAAAAATAATTACACCACCTAAAAAAAGGATTAAAATAGTAAAAATGATACAATATTTATCTGATTTACTTAAAATAGTGAATTAAAATTTAAGAATTTAATACGCAGATTACTGTTCTGTGAACTCTTTGTGAATTCAAGGCAAGAGTGTTACTTATTTTTTAAAGTTACAAAAAGTCTATTTTACTATGTTGTTCAATATAATCACACTGGACATCTATAACTGTGTCATTAATTTTAGCTAGTATTCTGTTTCTATATTTTTGGTGAACTGAATACATTTTTTTCTCACCTGAATTGAAGTTATTATAATAGAAGTGCAATGGCATGGTTATAGAAATGTCAATCTAATATCATCCAGATCAGCTTAATACATGTTATGTCAGTCTGGCATCTGACTAAAGTGATGAGAGCATTGTTTAACACAAAAAAGCTTTTAGCACAGCTTTATGTCAACTGTCGTGCAGGATTTAAGCAGAATATACTGCATAATGTAGCCTTGTTAATGGCGGGGAAAATACTGTGTAAGTTCTTTCATATGTAATATATATATTTATGTAAAATATATGTATTCGGGAACTACCAAACACCCACCCCATTACACGCTACGTTCTGGAGTAGATTTGGGGGAGGGGGGAGTTTGAATTGTGTTATGAATTGTACTCGCATACAAATACATATGTGAATACAAATTGTTTTCTCCTTTTAACAAATTCAAATACAGATAAAAATAGCAGCCACTTTGAACACCCCTGATATTATATCTCCTTATCACATGTAACCCAGTGATATATATATCAATCAAAATGCTGTTCTTATAAAACTCTTCAAAACGCCACTCTTTGAATAGATGTGGGAGATTAAAATGCAATGAAAATCTAGTCTGAACATTGCAAACTCTCTGATAACGTGACTTACCTTATACACCCGGTAAGGCTGGGAAATCCAATTTCAGATTTAATGAGAAATACTCCCCACAACCAGACAGAACACAAACACATACCCCATAAAACAATGTTCAATCCATAAAGCACCACTCATAACACGTTCAGTTATGTAAGGTTTATATTTGCATGAATAGTACCTTTGCTTTAAATTGAATGCTGGTGTCATGGAGGTTTAGTAAACAGAGACATTGGTTTTACAGCACTCAGAAGAACACTGTGTTACACTCTTTCTATTACACTTCGCAAAGAAAGACGCACTGATGCATGTGTTCTCTTTGATATATACACGATCCATCTGGCACTTTAAAAGAAAGTGGGCATTTTGGATGTTTATACTGTGGTTTGCATAATACGGTGTGTTTGTGCAAATTCTAAACATATCTTGATCATAGCACTGATGTGGTCTACACATGCAGCGCTGGACATGATGAGATGTATGCAGTATGGAACTCTTAGTAGAAGCTTTTTCTTTGAGAGAGCTGGTAGTTGCGTAATGTGTGATTGGCCCTTTCTGTGTGGAGAAGTGATGTGAGAAATGGATTTTGTACATTATTAGAAATAAGAGCAGAAAGTCATATGTTCTAATACCAAGACAGCTAGTGGCAAAAATGAGGCACCGTTACTTAAGTAATGTACCTTCCCCACACTCAGCTCCCCAGGCGTTGTGTTCCTGGCTGCCTGCTACTTCACTTAACGAATGGATTAAATACAGAGGAAGAATTTCGTGCAGTTCACACTGTGTTTATGTATGACACAATAGTCACATTACTCTTAACACTTCACATAATGTTAAGTGTAACAGTGCTATCATGGCTAGTTGCTTATTAGGACATTAGACACTAAGACATGCCTGTTTAATGGTACTGATAACTTAACACTGCAAAGTTACAAGCATTAGTATATGGCATGGTCACTTCATAGAATGTTCTATAGCAGTTTTTACGTAAAATATTTGGTCAGTTCTTCTCTATCATGTTATTGCCATCTTGGTCTAGCAAAACTGGCCAAATCTAGCTTAAGTCAATGATTGTCATGGTCTTCTTGCATGGCATTGAAGTTGAAAAGCCACAGTTACATGTATTTGTAAAAGGAGCATCTTATTATCAGTCATTATGATGTATCTACATTACGTATAAAACATGATCCTGACCACATGTATGTCATGTCTGAGTAAATTCTATTTCGAGATATTTTTTTTGAGTTTTGAAATACTGTTATTCCTTCTCTAAGCACTGTAAGTGCTGAGGCAGCCTGTAGATTTGTTTAGGCAGACGTTTTATTAATATAAAACTGCGGAAGGACATTTCAGGCATTCAGTCAAGAGTCAACTAATGAAATTCTTTCAAACCAAATCACATTTGAAACATTAAAGCCATTTGATGTGGATTGGTCCTACTGTGAATGTTGGAATCTTGACACTATTGATTTATAAGTTCATGGGTTTCAAGAGAGGAAAGACATTGATCTATGTGTCTATTCCCCAGTGTTCCCCCAGCTTTCTGATGGTAGCTGTTTTCTTTCTGAAGTTCCAAAACATTACACGTTCTAATGGGTTTGGTGGTCTTTTACAAAGAACCCTGTGGGCTCCTCACATTCTAACAGACCACGTGTGCCAAGATCCCAGTCTACATGCTGAACTTAAACTTATTGTCTCCACTGAAAATCACTTCAATCCCTAAAGCTTTTTTCTTTCATTGTTAAATGCATGATTAATCTCCCGTACCACGTCCAAGTGAGCCTGATGACCACACAAATCATGCCGGTTTATGTGAGTAAAATTGTAATTACCAAAACACAACAGAGTTTCCAAGTAAATGCTCCAAGCAAAACATGATTCAAAATCCCCCGCCAGCCCAAGGATGACTACGTGAAACAAGACAGATCACGCCAGTGGAGAGTCGACTTTTCAATGCTACCAATGTCATGTGAACTGTTCTCCCATTTGAACTCATGGGAAAGTCTATCTCCACAGAAAGTCCGTTGCTGCTCTGGGTGGAAGTTGCCCTTTTGTGCTGATAAAGCAGTGTCTTGCTCCATCAAAACCATGACCTTAACAATTTTAAGAGAAAACAAAATGACTCGCCTCAGTTGAGTATTAAAGGGCACCTTTTCCCAGCACCCCCTTTTTGTGTCCTCTGAATGCTGGGGCAGAGAGAAGGCCCTGGCTCTGCTTCCACCCCAGTGTGTGTCTCCTCTCCCTCTGGGCCAAGATCGTCTTTCTGATCTTGATCATTAAACCAGAACGGGATGTCTGCTAACTCTCCCATAATAGAAAGCAGCTCTGCTCGTAATTTCATCCCTGCCACCGCTAACATACAAAATCAACATCTGGTCCAGAGACCGCTCGCAAATTGGTAGATAGCACACCATAGTTTTAGCTGGTGCCATGAATTAGTGTGTGATGAGTGACATGGGTGGTCTGAGTTATAAATCTCCAATCCATCAAGAAGCTGACTGAGCTCCTTAAAGAACAATTATAATCACTGGATATCAGTGATATTGCCATTTTATTGATTAGCCTTTTTGTTAAGAAACAATTAAGCTTTTCTCACAAAAGGACATATTGAAAATACAGCTAGGAAACTCAAGGCACAAATTCACTGATGTTGCATTCAAAAGCAAAGTCTAAAGCCTTTCATTATCATTATCATTATCATAAGTGCGGAGGCAAGGACATCATTCATTACCTTAATTATCATAATATCATTGCATCGACTGTTATTGATACTAAAGCCTATTGTTAATGTGAAGCTGTGATCTAATAGACCAGATATTTATGGTTAGCTGCTTTAACATGTTTCAATTTCTTCAGTTTTCCTGCTTTTGATTGAATAACCAGGTGTTCGCTGCGGTTATTGTTGCTGATAACAATCAGTGTGCGGATGTTTATCCCCCACTGACTTCAGAGCTAACTGCCTTCATCAGTTTGTTGCTGGACAAGAGCCATTCTTTTGAAAAATGCCCAAGAACAAGAGCTGTGGTGAAATATTTATAATGTATATAAATCAGATATTATGTTTCATGAATCAGTTTGTATTTTGAACAGAATGAAGTTAGCAAAGATTAGGTAGCTTGTTACTGTGATCAAGCCTGAGTTTCAGTAAAAGCCTGAAGTAGAATGCTGTTGGAACTCGAGTGTGTGTTCATGATTGGCCACACTAGCGTGCCCTTTCAGTCAATTTTATTTTTCCTTCTTTACCATTAAGAATTTTATTTACTATCCCCCCCCTGCTTTTCTGTCTCGCTCTCTCTTTCTATATCTTCTCCTGCTCTCTATTCTATGCTCAGCTGCCTTTTGCTACTGTTTAAGTTTTATCAATAAACCATTGGCAGTGATTGTTTTATGCCTTCGTGAGCAGGAGAATTTGTTGTGGAATGAATGCAAATGAACAATTTGGATGTTTAGGCCTAGAGGCTTTAGGGCTCTCCCTCTTTCACTTTCTCCATACTGAATGCAGCATCAGACTGAATTTGTTCTTTATGCACACAAAATGGGAGCAAGCTCACTGTGTTGACTTAGTTATTATATTGCCTGCACCAATATATATGTGGAGGGTCAAGTGTAGTTTTTGAACTGATTGGCCTGAGTGGGTGAATGTGACCCCAGGGTGATCACAGCAGAAGCTTCTTACGACTGTTGGTATTCACTGTTTATGACAGGACTCTTAATCCCATGGATGAAATGAGCCAAGTGGCTGTGAGGGTGACTGAACTTATACGTCTGAGAACTAATGTAACAAAATAAACAGTGAAATGTTTTTTTTTGTATGGTGTGCGTACAGGCGTGCATTCGGTCGCATCATTAAAAAATATTATGTTGCCTCAGTTTTCAGGGAACAAAGAAGTTTTGAGCCAAGTCATGAAATTTCCCTATGAGCTGGAATCTCAAAGACCTACATTTCCTTTCACTGGTATATGCGAGTGATGTGTGCATGTCGGTGTTTATGAAAGAGAGAGTGTATGTATGTGTCAAGGTCAGACCCTTTAGAATCTCTCACCATTCCAGCCCTCAGTGGTAAACGAGTGTGAAACGCTAGACTCTAGTCTTTATTTAGCCTTTTAGATTTCAGGACACAGTACTTTTGACCTACAGTACACATTTAGACAACATTTTCTTATTTACACTCAAATCCCTGTGGAAAAAGACTTCATAATTTTTATGAACAGATGCATCAATGTGAAGAAACTTTTAAAGAATCACTTTGTAACCTGTCAACAGTTCGAAACATTAAAGAGAATTTAAGAGGCACATTGCTATTATGAGGAAATTTTTTACATTAAACTTTAAAAAGGGTTTTCACACTCACACATCTCATTTACAAAACTTCATTAACAATAATTAAAAGGTCATTAAATGTTTTGAAGTGAATAAAGGTTTCTATGAGATTAATTTGTATTTTATTCTGATTTTGTTTAGAAGAAATACATTTGACCTCTTTCATTCCTTAACTATATCAGAATTACTTTAATAGGTTTAAGTGTTTTAATTGTAATGAAATAAAATGCCCTAGGACATAGTAAACCGGGAATATTAATGGGGTTACTAAAAAGACAAGAGGACAAGAATGTAATTAGCTATGATGCACTTTTACAAATAAATGTTTTATGATGATTCTGTCTTGAGCATTCTTGACTTGGTTCTAGGTAAAAACCTTTCATTGATGTAGAGGTAAAGTTTTAAATGATTATTTAAAGGCCACAATCAATCTAATTTTAAGGCAAAAATGATGTAATCATTGCAAGGAGCACTTTCAGGCAGGCTTGCCTTTGTTGTGCTTGATAGGAACAGGAACATATGAACAATTCCCAGGAACCCACAGACAAGGCCTTAAGTCCACTGAGTCACTCGTATTAAGGTAGCAGCATATCCACATCTGTCACATAAAAGAAGACAGCTTGTGAGACCTTTCTTGTAATATTTTTATCCCAGGACAATATTTCTGTTTACTGTATACTTCTAAAATGGAATGAAACTGCCTTCCAAATACATATGTCTAGACACAGCGATTCATTAATAGTAGCATTTAGTGAAGTTTGGTGCAAGTCTCATTCTTTTACTGGTGGTGTGTTTTACATTTATTTTCAGTTTTCACCCCTTATCTTACTGCCTCTTGTACTGCTTCCTACCATTATTACACAGAAAGCAGTCATCCTTTCAGTGAAATAGATAAAAGAAGTTTGGTAGGAGCCCCATTTATTTACCGGTGTCAGGTTTTGCATTTTTTTCCCCCTATCTTACTGTATCTTTAACTGCTTGATCTGTTAAGGGTCTATCTAGTACCACCCTAGCCCATATTTTCAATTCTCTCCTTCCTCCTGCTCAACCAGGGATGAAGATAAGGGCTATACATTTAAGCAGTAAACACCCTGACATTTGCCCTTTCAGTCCAAGGCAAACGTCCCGCCAGCGTTGTGTTATTCTAAACTAAATCTTAGTCCACCATCTAAAGTCAACAGTTAAAAGGTCAAGAGTGGACTATATATTGAGATGACTCTGTGCTCATACATATTAAACACTGCAACACTTCCCAAAAACGGTTTTTAATTTTAGTGTCAGTATAATCAGATCAGCAATACCATCTGTAAATACTGTGCCTAAAACAGCTCTGATGGTTCATGTCAAAATAAGTGACTGTCAGGTTTCACAGCAGTATAGCATCGCACTGTCGTAAATTAATCCCATTTTCATTTATATCACATGGTTTGTGGATGGGTGTGCTTCAGTTATCTGGGGAAGAGATGACGTCAGGATATACTATGGGGAAAAAGGTGGGCTGGCGGAGGCAGTGTAATGCTCTATACAACAATATTTAGGTAGGTGGAAGGTATCAAAATAACATTGAATTGAATCTGAAGATCCAAAGTTTCAGAGTGGTACATTGTGGAGAGCATCCCACTGCCTCCACCAGCTTGCATTTTTCTCACAGTATGATGCCATCTCTTCCCCAGGGAAGTGAGGCACAAGCTCCAAATCATCTATGAACTTTTTAAAAGAGAATAGAATTCATTAGACCAAGCCACCTTCTTTCAGAGGTGGACAGGTGTCAGCATGCAGCCGTAATGCCCCATACACCAAAAGCTGCAATTCATTGTGTTTCCTGACACCCTTCTTTCAACACTGACATACACTTTCCAAGCAATTTGTGCTAGAGCGGCTCTTTTGTGAAATCAACGCTCACTTGCCCACCTCGAAAAACCTGACCTTTTGCTTGCCAAATTTATCCCACCTCTTGACAGGTGCCATTGTAATATTATAAAAAGTATTTATAATTTATAAATTATTTGACCTGTTTGTGGTTTTACTGTGTGGGTTGATTAAAAAAACATCTGAAAGATCATATCACACAGACAGAACATAAAATGTAAATTCTGCAATTGAACAATTGTTTGTAGAGGAATAAGTTGTTAAAAATCTATTGTGTTCTCTGTATAGGAACCTCATTTCTTTCGTACACTGAATAAGAATGTCTGCCAAGTGCATAAATGTGCATGCATTAAGGATTCAAATGCATGCTAATCAGGTTTACATAAACAAAACCAATTTCATTTTCTTCCCATTTGCAGGCAGCAAGGATTTTTCCACTTGATGAGGCTGAAGCTAAAGTTAAAACGTCCTTTGTTTTGTCTGAGGAGACTTGATGCAGCTGTTTAATTGTGCACATAGCGCTTGTTTAACCTCCATAGAAAAACATTTCCAATAAAATGGAACACATTGGAGCCGTAGAACTTTAGCCTAAAGTCATGATATTTAATCCCTGCCATTGCCTCAAGGGATATGAAGGCCCTCTGTATTAAGCTGTGGCACAGCAAAGCTGTCTACTCTGGAGTGATGGAGCTCCATCCAAGCTTTAGCAGTGAAACACAAAAATGCGCATATATAGATTTTTGTTTGTTGCAGAGTCTCTTTAACACATCAATAATATGAGGATTCCAGCAATATGTGATTCTCAACGTTCCAACCCCAAGCAATTCAGTTATTTTCTGAAGAAGAAATAAATATATATAGTATATCTTGACAGTATTTGTGCAGCTGCCCACACTAAAGAGAATGTCAGTAGGGATTTTAGCTGTGGCACATAAAAATACCTCCTTATCAGTGTTGCCAAGGTGACATTTCACAGGCCCCCATTAGAATCCTTGACAGAAGGCTACGACCCTCCTCACATAATAATGACACTTAGAATCCTTGGCAAGTTCACACATGCTTCTAAAGCCTATTCTGAGTAATAAAACTTGACCTACCTATACTGAAAACAATAGATGCCCTGGTAACATTTTACAATGCTGTTGTACAGTTCATAGGTAAGCATGTAGAAACATAGCAGAAACAAATGAGCAAAGCTGCAACAACAATTAGAGCAGTTAGCCATTAAATAAACAAGACTGAATCTCCTATAGGAGAATTCATAGTTATTATATAAACAGTGTAATAATTAGTTATCTATAGAGAACAAATTATGAGGTATCGCTGTTTGTATAATAACTATGAATTCATTACTGCACAAGATTAAACCTTCATAACTGACACAAAACTGTGACAAAGTAAAAGTGTCACTTTAATTAGTATGGGTAAATAGAACAAAGCTGTCCCTGGGGAACCTGTAGTGTTGAAGGAGGACAGTGTATTTTGTTTTTTCTCCAGTTGTGGGTGATTTTAGCAGAATGGGTTTCACAGGAAGTGTGAGAAAACAACAGATGCTGTTTTTTTTTTCTAGTGTGATAAACAACTGCAGTTGTTGAATGGGAAATCATCGAACATACTGTAGTGAAGTCATAGTTCACCAAGTTGACAGACAGTGTGCGGGGAGTATCTTGTTCAAGAGCACCTCAGTGGGGCCACAGACAGTCCTGGGATTCAAACCCACTTCCTACCAATTACTAAGGAATATCCCTAACCACCAGTATGTCAGCTGTTGTGCTGTGCTGGCATGTGTTCACGTAGGACTATGAGCGGCTACTTTACTGTACTTTACTAATAATGTTATTATTGAAGATAACACGATTTTAGACACTCCTACAACGGCTCAACAGGCCAATTTAGGTTTACCAGTTTACCAGGTGGTGTGCAAGAATTTTGGTCAAATGAGAAGTTAATGTTCATTCGATTAGTTATTAACAAACAGTTAAATATAAAATAATCCATAGTGAAAATATACTTCTCCAGGAGATATATAAGTTAGCAGTTAGTCAATCTAACCATTAGTTCATCTTTCTCTACTGAGTAGTTAATCAGAACTTCAGGTGTTCATAGCAGTGATTGGATGTTAATGTAGCACTACACATTCATTTCTGCACAGTTCCTGCACAAACCCAAATTATCTATTAGTTTTGAAACAAGTTCAAGTACTGATTTGTCTAATGATGCAAACAATGAAATAAATCTGGATTTCAAATCATCAAAGCAATTGCAAACAGGATTCTTTGAAACCCCTAGAAGTCTTGCTTATGAAAAAAAAAGGAAATAAATGTTCTCTAGTACAATGTTTTGCATTGGCATTGCATCAGACAGGAAGTGTCTGTCAGATCTCTGCATTTCTACAATATAGTCACTGTATTACATAACTATTGTAACCCCTTCTATGAACATTTTAGTGATTTCTCAGCTGTAACACAAGCACATCAACTCAGGAGGTGTTGTTAATTAATGCACAATGCATTCCAAAGTGTTGGAATTTATGGCCCTTGGTTTGTTCACTGGAACAGAAAAGGTTCTTCCCCAAACTTTGTCCACTAATTTGTAAGCATGGCCTTGTCCACAATGTCCTGATCTGCTGAAGCATTAAGGTTAACCCTCACTGCAAGTGACAGGCCATCGGAACTCATTAAGAGATGTGTATCAGATGGTAAGGTGTGTTACAGCAGGGCAAATGGTAAAACTGGCCTGGCAGGGGGATTGGCGCTGGTGAACAGTGAAGCTTCTTTTATGGCACCTTAAAAATTGTGTTGAGTCTTTAAGAGTCTTAGAATCTTCAGAAATGAAAGTTGTATTTCAAAGTAGGGATCAAGCTACAATTAAAGAGTAATTGTGTGTTTGTTCAGAAATAGGAGCAGGTTAAAACTGTAACTACACTAGAAACACAGGAATTATGGGTAGCATAGCTTAGAACTACATTGTACTGATTAGAGGAACTGGATAATTCCAAACTCTAAAGTAATTATTTGCTACTTTGCGTCTTTTTCTTTTGCCTGAATGGAGGATAGAGTTGCTGTGTGGCAACTTTTCACACAAGCACACACACTCACACACAAATACAATTTAAAAGTGCAGCAGCCATCAAGTGAAGCGAAAAGAGAAGGGAAAGGATCAGCCTTAGAAAGCCTCACAGAGTTCATTTTCTAGAATTAGTCAGATTGTGCTCATTAGGGACAGCAGGTTCTGAGGATTCAGACATTTAGTGTCATGCTGTCAGGCTCATCTCAGATTTAACATCAGATTACAGTGAGGATTGCCCGTAATGACACAAATTTGTAACCAGTAGAGACGTTATTGCTGATTTTAATAAAGGCCATCTCATGGGTTTAGGATTAATTTCGGAAAAAAGGTGAATTGCAGCATTTTTATGGGTCATGGGCCAATATCCTAGTATCGGGTTTGCACAGACAGCCTACAGTATCTGTAGTGACATCCAGAACTAGTGAGGACAATAATCTTGTAATTTGTGATTAATAATGAATCTTAATGAAAGATTATTGCACCATTTTTCATGTGGCTTGAACAGTATAATTGCTGTCATGTGTACCATCAGTACTTTTGAGTCTCTCACTCCCTCCCTTTCTCTTTCTCTCTCTTTCTCTCTCTCCAACTCTCCCTTTCTCTCTTTCTATCGCTCTGTCTCTCCCACTCCCATTGTCTCTGTCTCTCTTACACACACACACACACACACACACACTCTCTCTCACTCTCCCTTTCTCTCTTTCTCTCTTTATGTCTCTCTATGTCTCTCCCACTCTCCCTTTCTCTCTCCCTCTCTCTCTTTATCTCTTTTTTTCTTTATTCTCCCCTATAAGCCTTGCAGTTATACCTGGTTGCTAAGGCCTGTTCTTGTACCCTGACATCTGTCTGAACGTAATTGCCTGGATTTTTATGCAGTGCTATAAAAATGATAAATATTGATCTGCATGGCACACTACAAGCCTACAGGTTTCACAAGCCAGCAAAATTACAGCCATAGGAAAAGTAAATAAATCCACCACTTGAAATGGATATAAATGAAAATCTTTGAAGGACTTGTTCTTTATCTGTGGCACTGGTAATTAATTTAATATAATAAATGCAAATTTCACGATTTGAAAGGGGTACCAAACATAGACCTCACTTACAATATAAAGCCATGCCTCATTTCTTCATATAAAGATCCGGACTTTCTTGTATTTTAATGTGGTTCTGAGGAACAGTTCTCCAGGCTTCCTGAATGACTTTCAAAGACTCCAATTTTCAGTCCAGTCACTGAAGCTGACCAGTTTTAGAGTATTTTTTCTTCATAAAACCACGCAGTTTGATTAATTATTCAAGCAGAACATTCAAACATGATGAAGTCACCTAACCTAAGTCTTGACCCAGTGCACAGGTGCAGATGATTTCAGACGATCAGGTGGTGATCAGTGTACTGGTGGTGCTGAGTGTCTGGAACACCTTTATCTAGGCATGTTGCACCTGTAAGCACTTTACAGACATGCACCACCAAGGCTAAATATTAAAAAATAAGGGGTGGGTCAAGACTTGTGCAAATTACTGTGTGTTTTATAACATGACTTCAAGAGCCAAACATTTTATCAACATGATTTAATTTTGGAAACTTTCAGAAAATTAAACAACTTTTACACAGATAACTGAATGTATTTTATACTGATGTACATCATAGAGGAAAAGTAGCACATTCCTCTATCATTTTAATATGCACAAGTGTATGTGCATGCATAGTTTTTTTTGTAAATTAGCCATACACTATCTTATACTGAGCCATACAAAATTTATTATTTTAGTTTTTATGTGGCAGAAGTACAAAAGAGTAGAGCAGATGTTTTGTTTAGCCCCCTTTCACTTTGGAGGACGAGGTAGTTGTGCTTTGAGTAGCTGGCTTGAGGTGTAGGCCACGGTCTCAGTTCTTATGTTTCACTTATGAATGGTCGTGGCTACGGGCAAAAATGAAATCGACAGCTCTCTCAAAGCTCCATTTTCTAAAAACAAATGCTATGAGAGTTACTAAAAGTGGAGGGTCATTAGAGCAATAACGTTATGTCCCAACATTATAAAAACAGTAAATTCATTAAATTGACATATTACACATGTGAGCACACAACAGCATATTTCTTTCTCTGCATTTAACTCGATCACCAGGTGAAGCAATGGGCTGCTACTCATGATGGGTGATTGGAAACAATGTAGTGGGATGGTACTTTGCTCAAGGTACCTTAGTGGTGTCACTGGCAGTTGGCTTAGAACCTGCAATCTTCTGATATGCCCTAACCACTATGCCACAAGCTGCCACCATCTGTATAGCCATGTAAGGTAGGAACTATTAAAATCATCAGTTTTTGAAAGGTACTAATAGGTTAGGCAAATCAGGGTTTTCTTAAATATCTGTTTAACCTTTGAAGAACTTGATTTAGGAATTTCCTGTATATCATAATTTGTGCACAGATAGCATGAGCGTCTTTATGAATGTCAGTCTTTTTCTTTTGAAAGAAGGGGATGACTTTCTGTAAAACGCAGATAATTCTTTCTAAGCCTGTGACGTGTTTTGGTCATAAGTATTGTGAGAAACCGACTTTTCTGCTGACCCCACAGTGGCTGCAGTATCATGCTGACTCATCTGTGGCCTAAATGATTAGTTCTTCTTCTGTTGAGTGAGTCACATTACGATTCAATGCTACCCTGCCATCTGCTACTGGGTGAAGCAGATGGCAAACCACACACCTAGGCACAGTGTTTAATCAGACTAAACACTGGAGTGGACACCGGCACATTGCTGAGGAACCTCTGTGGTCTATTTTTTTTTATGGATCACAGTAATGATCCATTACTGAGAAAGTGGTTTGAACAGAAACCATTCTCTCTTTTTCTGGAAGTTGAAACAGGCAAGCTGGTGGCCATCCATCTTTTATGGGTTGCAGATTTCCTACTTAAAAAAAATGTTATTGTTTTTGGCTAACCTCAACTTTCCATTGAAAAGTGAAGGTCTTGGAAGCGGATGATCTCACAGCAGCATCTGACTGGGATCTGTGCAGAATATGAGGTTTTAGACATCATAAATTACATTTGTCCTCCAAAAGACAGAACCAAGGTGCCTGAAATCAGTACATCAAAGTATTTGGAGGCGACTTCTGGTTTGTAATTTGAATTGTAGAATTCTAGAGAAACCCAGTAGCAGTGCCGTTTGGGGGGAAAATGGATTGAGTTCGCAAATCAAGTTCTTTCAGAATATGATACATTAAGGAAAAAAGATTATGTAACATATTTTAAAGGATACAGGTTGACAAATTAAAATCTGTTCATGCCCACATCCATGTATAATCACTCTTTTACCGAGTACTTCAGTCTTTTCTGCAGAATATCGGCACTGTGTGTTTGAATGGTTGATCAGGCATTACAGAACTTGCAGACCTCTCGAAAGATTTTTCAGTCCTCAGAAAATGTGTTGTGACACTCTCCTCAACAGGGAGACAAGCTTTTTCGGGTTAGGCTTACACTCTGAAATATAAAGGTGACCCATAAAGTCAGTTCAATTCAGTTGAATTTTTTATACAGCACTTTCACTGCTAATGTTGTCACATAAGCAGCTTTACAGAATCTGGGTCTGAGCCAAAGGTGCAAGCCAAAGGTGATGGAAGCAAGGAAAAATTCCCAAAAGCTGGAGAAAGAAACATTGGGAGGTACTAAGGCTCTAAAGGGGAACCTATCCTCTTCTTTGTTGACCCTGAAAAGCAAGGGAGATTAAAATAAATGTCCCTATGGAAATTACTAACAAGAAGAGGCTTTAGTGTACAGGCTTTATCACTATGAACCAGCAATTTATACTTAAGAAAGCCAAGATGGTTAGAGTTGCAGATTTTGTTGGAGCCTGTCCTGAGGAGGATTTGAGCAGTGACAGCCCTTGGTTTGAGGGGTAGGAGGACATATGGGTGGTCCATGGCAGCTGAACCATTCCATGATAGGTGAGCAAGGGGCCCCAATAATGGCCAATCTGGTATAAAGTGGTGAACTGGTACCCCAGTTAAGTTCTCTTTTGAGAGATGCTCTAGACAATCCATTTTTAGTTTCAAACAGTGCTGGGCAGATACCTTTAAAACAGTAATTAGTTATAGTTACTAGTTACTTCTCACAAATAGTAACTGCGTTAGTAACTGAGTTACATCATTATAAAAGTAACTAATTACCAAGCAAAGTAATTATTGCGTTACTTTAAAAAATCTCATTTAATATAACTATAAAATAAACATAAAACACTAATCACAGACGCAGAGAGATGCCTTTTTCCTGGGCGTAAGTTGCACGTCACATAAACATTTTTGCCTTTCGCCTCAGCGAGGGAAAAGTAGTGCTTAAACTTCCAGTTTGCAGAAGCTGCCTTAGACTGACCGTGTGTGTGCTTGTGTGTGTCGACCCACACTTCTCTGCCTCTGATTGCCTACCATGGATATTTACTCAATATAAGCAATCATCATCACTTGTTATGTGTCCCGCCCCGGCCCCGAACACACACACACACCCCAGAGAAAAGTGATTCTTATGGCTTTGAGAGACGCTGCTTGTATGAAAACTGCTTCAGTGTTCTCAGTTACAGTAATGCGCATTTTATTGTCAGTAACGGTAACGACATTTTAACGGGGGAAACAGTAATTGGTTTGATTACACATTACAGAAAAAAGTATCGCCGTTAGTAACGCCGTTTATTTATAGTGCCGTTATTCCCATTACTGGTTTCAAATAGTCTTTTCAAATTTGAAATTATTCAATGCACCTCAGCCTTGACACTCACGTTCACTACCACTTGATTGAAAACTTTTTCATAGTCATTTGAACAGTTAGCAGTTAAACAGACTGTCCTAGAGTCTGGATCCAATTGAATTTGACAAAAGCTAAAAAGATGTTTATCATATACTATAAACCTGAAACCTGTCCTGAGGGTGGTGACTACAGATGTTATCCATTTAGTGGATGAGAAAAGCTGTCTAAGTGAAATACCATCAAATAGGTAACGTTAGGACATTGATGACTTATCAAGAGATTGGCCCGTGTGCAAAATGATTTATGCAGTTTTGTCTTAATCTTTGGCAAGTATTCAGCTAATGCACATCAGTAGAGGATTTCAATTTGATTCGGACTGTGAGAGTTTCTTTCAGTAAAGTTGTTCATGTAGTAATTAAAATGAGCTGCAATATAGTTTAACTGATTTGAAACCAGCCTTTATCTGAATATTATGAGTTGTGTTTGTTTTTCCTGGAGACACCAGTACACATTAATAAGTTAGAGTATTAATTATACATTGCAAATTAAAACACTCCTAAATGTTCTGCTCAAGTTAGGCTTGCAAAGTGGCCAGTAACTGTCATTATGTTTAGGCATATTCTACACTTTTAGGACAAAAGTACTGGGGAGTCTGTCCATTACACCAACAGGGACTTTAATGTCATTGCATTAAGATACATAAACTTTAATATGGAGCTGTTCCCCATTTGCAGCTCTAACAGTTTCCATTCTTTTAGGAAGGCTTTTCACAAGATCTTGGAAATTCTGTGGGAATTTGTGTCCATTCATTCTATAGAGCATTTATAAGGTCAGACCTGGTGAGGTCTGACTCGCAATCTCCCTTCCAGTTCATCCCAAAAGTGTTGGGTGGTGTTGAGGTAAGGTCTCTGTGTGGGCCAGTCACGTTCTTCCACACTGATCTCATACAACCATGTCTTTTTGTGTACTGGAGCACAGCCATGCTAAAAGAGAAAAGGTTCTTCCCCAACCTATGTCCACAAAGTTGGAAGCATGGTGTTGTTCAAAGTGTCTTGGTGAGCTGTAACCCTAAGATTGTCCTTCACTGGAAGTAAGAGGCCTGGCCCAAAACCTGGAAAACATGTGTGCCTCTGTGCTTTAGTCAATAAAGGCTATTATCTGTTCAGACAAATGAAAACATTAGACTTTTCTGTAATCAAATATTTTCATTCATCTGAAGCAGCACAAAATCCTAAAATGTGAAAATTCCAACCCTGGCATGGCCTTCGTGTACCAGTTTTATTCCTGAATCCTAAAGGCCTGGTGGGGTCAACTGTCTTTGCTTACCCATTTCTTTACATTCTCTGAAGCAGGAATATTATGTCACTCATCATGACAAGTCCTATCCTAGTTTCCAAGGTTAATGGATCTTCTGTCAGGGTTGAGTTGCAGGCAGCATGCAAAGTACATTGTGGCCAATGGGGGGTCAGTGTCCTCCAGTGCTGACTAGCTGCCAACTTCTTTCCCCTAGTGGCGCCGATGTTGGGTTAACAGATCCTTGCCTTGGGCCTTTTTGTTGTTTTCCTAGATTTTTTAAAATGGCTTATAGACTTGCCACTTAAACACTGACAGCAATTAGCAAAAAAGGTTGCTTGGTTTGTATTTTCTTTTTGTTCTTTACTACTTTTCTAAAAAATCTTTTTGTTCTAAAAGAGACTTATTTTTAGACTTATCTAAAAAGTCATATCTAGTCATATTTAGTTTTAGTGACAAAGTGCAGAGCAATGCTAGGTTTCACATTCTGTCACTATTCCTCTTCTTTCCCCTCCTTCCCTCAATCACTTGTGAACTTTGACCATGTGGAAAAGAATGGAGTAAAAAAAGATAGGAAGACTAGCAAAAAGGCAGGGGGTGTACCCTAGGTCTCTATAACTTGGAAAATGGCAACAAGTCACTGTGGAAAATGTCATTCCTGCCATGTCACCATCTCCCACTGACTCCAGAGACACAGCCTGCCAAATAAAACGAAATCCGCTTTTCTGTTACTGGGCTAACATAATGACCATGAAGATGAATGGGTTTTAATAGAAAATAAATTTTCTTTCTGTGATGTATAGTGCATAACCGTATTGTAATATAAAGCGCTGGCTGAAATCTTTGCCTTCTCACCAGGTCTTACCTTACTCACTCAAGGAGAGATGATAATTTTTTATAAATACGGCCGATTAAACTCGCCAAGTAGCGCGTCTGGTTTTCGCCTTAGTGAGCGCGAGACAGAGCCCAGGGAAAAGTAAATGCATGAGGATTTGGAGCAGGTTAAAGTCTGGTTTAGTTGTACAAACTGTTTTTCTGTTTGTTTCTTATCTGGGAAATGTTTGACACAAGGAATGTAGTGCAAACAACAACTAATTGATTTGACAACACCACGTCTAAATAATTTAATCAGCTCACCATGGGTAGATGGCAGATAGAATGAAAGTTATTAATCTGCATGCTAGTTAGGTTTCTGAAAAATGATTGAGATCTTACAGGAAGGGTTTCTGAAATGGGAAAAGAAATATGATTCCACAAAAGAATTCATACAGACTGATTTATTTAAAAACACACCCAGTAGTTGTTATTTATTGCCTAAAAGGATTACCCCTTAGAAGTCAAGATTTTTTTAAACGTAATAAGAGAATTGCGAAATTAATTTAGTGCTGCTCGAATTGAATTATTAGCTCCATTACATTTATCAATGCATTTCCCTTTTAATATTCCTGTAGTAGTGCAGAATAAAGCCTATGGGCAATTTAATGAGCAGGAATCTAACAGTCCAATTACAAAGTAAAAAGCGAAAGAACTTAATAACCTTTATAACAACAAATATATGAGCTGCTTGAGCAATAGTGAGAGCAAGAGGTCTAAAGTCGGACACGAGTTGGAGCCACTGACTGTATCTCTGAATTACGGATTGTTGATTTAGAAGAAAATTGGAATAAATGAGTGAAAAAACTTTGAGTGTTGAAGCTTCTAGACAGAGCAATTAATATTCTATCATCATGAGCAATACAGTTGTGTGTGTCATATTTCACCGGATTCCCAGCGAGTGGGTTAATGTGGTCTGAGAATTGTATATGCCTGAGTGCTTGAGGGGGCTGAGTGACTGTGTTATGGTTGGGAGGGGTGGGGTGGGGGTGCTTTTTTCTGGCGAGGTTTAAGCACACTTGTTCTCTCCTCATTGCAAATCAATCTAACCTTATTCTGTGTTATCTTTTTCTCCCATGATGAGCGGTTTGACAATGGTTTGACGAGTTTGAAAGTAGTGTGAATCATGTGCAGTGGTTTTCACAGTCACCAGATCTCAACCCAGTTGAACATCTTTCTGAGATTTTGGTCTGAAATGTTATAAAGCCATCATCAAAACACCCACTGAGGGAAGGCATTTAGGAAGAATAGCTTTTCATCCCTGCAGTGCAGTTCCATGGACTGTACCAATATAAAGGTGCACTGAAGCCGACTCATGGTGGGCCCGCACTACAACACTGGGTGTTGGTATTTCTTTAACATGCAACAATAGAGAAATAGAGAAAATTAGAGAAAAATTATGTTCAGTTCAGTAAATGATATAAAAACAATGCTCATTTATTAATCCTTATGTTAATCATAAATACATTCTCATTACGTTTATGTTCACTTAAATAGCAAATTGCATTGCATAATTATTTTATAAAATGTAATTAAATAAGACACGTCATTCAGTATATAGAACATTTTTAAATCAGATAAAATAGACTAATAGCGGATCTTTGCGATGTCTGTGGTGTGGTATTTTCTGTCGTTTCCGTCTGCTGATTCATCTTTCCTAAATGATCATCTATACATCAGGTCATAAAAGAGCACTTAGGACTCTGACTCATTCTTAAAACAAGGAATATCTTCTGCTTGAGCTGCTCCTGTGTTTTGGATGATGACCAAATCTTTTTTAAGATCACATACACACACCCTGATATTCTGCTGTAGAGCTACCTGCTGAGATAACTTCATTGGTTCTATTGGTTTATTATTAGTGCTGCAGAATTTCACCATGTTTTATGGCCTACAGCAAAGATTTTTCTCTTCGTATCAGACCACTTTTACCATGCAGCTAAATTCTGGCTTGACTGTCACTAAAGCTGTGTGAGTTTTTTGGTGGTCAAACCTATTTCAAATTCATTTCTGAACCAAAGGGAACATCAGATTCCCATTATTCCCTTTTCAAGAGCCCATTATGTGTAGAGGTTGACATATTTTGTAAAATTATCATTTAAATGTAATCATTTAAACATTTAGTTAATAAAGATAATAAGCCAATCGGGACATTTCATCGTAAAATCATGTGTGTGTGGGTGTTTTGTTTGTAATATTTTTTATTATAATAATGACTTTTAAGATCACATTTTAGGAGACTTGTGTTGATCCCTAAAATGGATGCACACAGTATTTTGTGTACACCAAGACAGTGTATGTCTTATACCCTAAAGTTATAGATTTTGAGCGGCTGATTCTAACTTACTGATGCAAAACAGCAGAGTGTCCATTCAGTGCATGCATATTTGCTGCATATTTCATCGTGTTTTACTATGACTGAATATTTCATTAGATGATTTCATTAGATGGTTAGATTATTATTATTTTGCTCCCTAAGAGTTATAGTTCTTGCACTGTAGCCTGTGATGTTATTCCTGTCTGCTTCTACTCTTATTTGTTCTGTGTGTGGTCTGCAAACACTACAGTCTTCCCCTTCCTGCCTTCTTAGGGAAAATAAGCCCTGAGGTGCCAGCCCACAGCGAGTAACCTATTCTGGAAATATATATATTCACATCTCCCTGACACGTCCTTGGCCTGAACTCACAGAAAAGAAGATGGATATCTTCCTTTTATGCCAGTAATTGGTTTTCCACAGTATTATTGGGCATTTAGCAGATAATCTCTTGCATCTACATTAGGTATAAATTACTAACAGCTTTGAATGATATTAATGTCTTAGTATACACTTGAAATATGCAGATTTAAGCTATCTTACTCCCTCATTACAAGCTTAATCCCATCTTAAAATTATACATGCCTTTATATCTGCTGGGTTCAATGTTGCATTGGCCTTCTTGTCCTCTTAAAAAAGACCAGTAGTTATTTACAGACTATCTAAAAGAGCACATCAATCCAATCTACAAGACTTCACACTGGCTTCCCAACTGAGACAGTATTTAGTTCAAAGCATGACTCATTAATTATGTCACTCAATATTCTGGGCAATATTCTGACGTGTTGTATAAATGTCAACCTGCTTGGTCTCTTATATGCCAGGAGCTGTTCAGGTCGTAGTGCCCAGAGCTGTAACACAACTTGGCGAAATTGCATTTTGTCATTGTGCTGCTCACTGCTAAAACCAGCTCCCCATGGAGCTGCCCTAACAGCTACTGGTTTTCAAAATAATCTGAAAATAGTCCTGTTTTTCACTGTATTCAGTTTACCAAGAAGACAGACAAAAATACTTTTTCTGTAACATTTTAGATTGCGTTATATTGCATAAATGTGTTTTAGTTATTCTTTTTTATTAAAGTTTGATGATCATTTCGATGATGCTTTTAAGCGTATTTTTCTCTGTAAAACACATTAAATGACCTTGGTGTATAAGAATGTGTTATACAAACAAAATATGCCTTACTTTCCTATGCCTTAAAGCTTGGCCTAGCAACTCAGTTCCATTTTTGATGCATAGAAATGAAAGCTCCTTTCTAACTTGAATATTCAATAATTTTCATTTAGTAATATAACCAGCAGACAATTCATTGGAAAAAAAACATTCATTCACTTTCGGTAACTGTTTACACACACACACACACACACACACACACACACACACACACACACACACACAAACAGTCAATTTTGAGTCCCCAGTTCACCTGACGTGCATGCCTGGACTGTGGGAGAAACCCGGTGACCCCAGAGGAAACCCAAGCTACCACGAAGAGGTCATCTAAACTCCATATAAAAAAGACCAGGACCCAGATTCAAACCCCTTACCCTGGAGGTGTAAGGCAACAGTGCTACTCAATGCACCTCTTTGGTGCCCACCATACTTTATTTACTAATAAAAAATTATTTAGAAGAATGTTTTAATGGTAGTACAGTCACAGGGCAATTTTACCTACATTTGTTAATTTGCAATTGATTTATACAGTTTGTGTTTCCTCCATCTTAGAACTGTATTAATTCTGGGCAATAATTTAAAGTTTTAATCCTAATTGTTTTCTGTGGTTAATCTGGATGATTCACGTTGTTATATGCAAAATTCGATAATGAATTCAAAAGTAGTGTATTGCGCATTTTATTTTTCAAGTACTGGTATATGAACAAAAGTGCAATGACATTTGATTTGCAAACACTTTATACAAAGAAGGAGCTTTTAACTTAAATTAATGTGGTCAAATCAAACATAAAACCAAAGCTCTAGTGGCTGAATGCCACTACAGGGCATTCACATTTTAGTTTGTTGTAGGAAAACAAGTTACCAGAGCATGGGGAACAACAATTATAGCAACTGCGAAGGGGCTAACACCTTATGAAAGTCTTTTTGAATGCAGTGACATTAAAGTCCTTATTGGTGTAATGGGACACCATGTCCCCTGTGAAAACAAGCTGAGAAGTAGAGCTGCATGCTGCATGGACCCACAAACACAAAAAGCAGCAAAATTTCCAAATGAAAGGAGTGTTCAAAAAGTTTAAACCTCAACATGCTTCATTATCTATATGATGCATAAATACACAACAGCCTAGCCCTACATTTTATATATAAGTGAAGGCACTTTCAGCCGCAAATAAAGCTGAGAGCAGCTCAATTTGCATCAGGAAAAACCCTTTTAAAATATGTCTATTAAGTTGTTTACTGTTTCAGACAAGAGCCACATATGAACCAGTGACTTTGTTAAAAGGGCAAAATGTCAACATGCACAGAAAGATTATAAAGGAAAATAAATCATTTGATTGAAGTGTGATTGCAGCATATTAACCCTGGTGTGTCAGTGTAACCTCAGCAGCATAATGATCTAAATCACTCTCAAGTATGCCCGAGGTCAGGATGCTTTTCCCCAAGACTGGAAACCTCTTGGAAAAACATGGGGGTGGGGGTACAGTGCTGGGATACTATAAAGGAACACCCTGCTGCTTCTGTAATACCTGTGGCTGAAATGTTTGGTCTGGAAAGGGACCAACACAGTGGAAAAACTGTCCTTATACATCAACAGAATAGCTTGATTCAAGTGTATGGCCCACAGATGAGGTGCAGCGTTTCTTATTTGCCTATGCAGAATGTGTCTAACTTTCAGTTTGGCAGAAAAGTGTAGATGCTTATTCCAAATCCACAGCCAGGCACAGCTGATGTAAAAGAGCCACATGTCTAGAGGTATTCCAGAAACAGAGTTCACCATTAGAAACCAATCAAACAAATATCAACATGATCAGAAATTACAGGAACACTAAGCCGGAAGATATTTTCTACAAGAAGCTGATAAACAAGTTTAGTTAATTCCCATAGGCTGACACAGTAGGAATGACAGTAAGGATATAAGTGAGAATTGTGTTAATTAAACCCATGCTTTACACAAATAATCTTGTCTTTAAAGGGCTGTAATCAGGTTGCATATATCTGACATTTCAGAGTACTAGGAACTAACTGAATATTCTGGCAATTTGAGGGGTTGTTTGAAAGGTTTATGTCACGGAGGGTTCATGACTCATTCTTTTCTGATTGAGCCTCAGACTGAACTGTGCACTGTCACCTAGAAACATCACTAAGAGCACAAACAGATACTTTGTTGTTGGTTTTGATATGACTTTAATTTTCTACTGGTTGAAATAAATCTTTTCATTTAAAAAGAAATACTGCCCTTATTCTGTCAAGCCTGTGGATTTCTTCCACTTATCTAAAAGTATAGAGGATAAATGTGAGGTGAGCCATCTTTCCTTTTGGGATCTGTGCTCCCATCTGCCTGTTTCACATCCACAAAGTGGATATTTTTGTGCAGTGCACAAAGAAAATGGACCACGGCTGATTTTAGTTGTATTATGTTCCATTCATGACAGCGTCTAAGCTGCTTTGCGCTTGGGATTGAAGAACATATTGAGGTGTCACATTGAATGTGTTGTCAAAGATCCTGTTGGCTCTCTCTTCTAATGTTTTAGTTTACACCGAAAAGAGAAGCAGAGCTCTCGATCAATGGTTACAACTCTCTTTAAAAGTTTTCTGAATGGATTTTGCATTGTGCTTGGGAAAAAGCTTTATATAATCTGGAGACTGAAACCATGAATTCACACTTTGCATTTTCACACAAAAATGTTTTCTAGTTTTTAAGTGATGGCTTAAAGACACTAACTTTGATCTTAAGCAGGCTGCTTTCGGACTACTTTGACTTCTTTATTTCATTGAATTAACTTGCTAATCGGTTTGTCCCTGCCTAGGGCTAAGAAAAAAACGAAGAGGTTTTGGCTTTGATCAAATATCTTGAGAAAACAGAACATTAGGGTGAATGACAAGCTTCCAAGACCCCCAAACAGTGGGAATTGCTTTAGTATTTGCGATCTAATGAGTTTAATGTTTCTGTCAGTATACTGTCATGCTGACCAAAAAGTTATTTCTCATTTGTCAACAGCTTTGCACAGAACTCATTGAAGTCTCACTGAGCCTTAAGGCGATGAGCACCAGAAAGTGGGGATAAACACAACTAATGCTGGCTTGTTTTATTAAACAAATAAAGTGGGGCTAATAAGTGTTTTTTTAAATAAAAATATAAAACCTTTGTTGGTGCTTGGATTTATTTTACTTTGGTCAATGAAACTATTTGAATTTACTTTTACTTAGTTTAGTTTACTATCATGCTAGCATCCACTTTCTTTAGCAACAGAAACGTATTGTGCATGCAACAGCAAGAGTGTTCTCTTTGCATGAAAGATTTGCTTCTATTTTGTGTCCCAGTTTCCAACCCATAATCTCAATTTCCACTTTCAAGATATCTACCTGTCTGGTAGGGTTAAGGGATTTGATGCTGCTTTACATAATGCAGGGGAACAGACAGCTAAGCATTTAGAGAGACTTTAAATGAGTCTGTTGTATGTTTTTGGAAAACTCTAGCTGTGTAACAACTTAGTGAACTTGACATAACCTCTCTTAAGAGACCTGTAAAATATCGTCTTATTCAAAACAACCACACGTACCTTGTCACCTTTCTGCAGCGTATTCACTTACACGTCAAAACAATTCTAACTTTATTCAAATGTTCCCTAGGCTTCCAGAAGACCATTAAATCCATATAACCATGGGTGTCCCATATAAGCATAGCAATCTTCAGTGTTGGCAATTCAAAAAATGACAAACTTTAAAACAGGAACAAATAGTACATTTTCAAATTCGGGGACTTGTGAAATCTTTTTTTTTTAAATAAATAAACTAAATGGCATGTCATGAATCAGGGCATTTAGATTAAAGCCTGTAGACCTTTCCTTTGGGCACATGCACAGTTAGTGATAGAGTGGATGTGAAAATCATTGATTTGCCTACAGGGAAGACCCCCGAGGAACTGATAAGATTCAAGATTCAGATTCAAAGATTTGTTCTCATACTTACAGCACAGTGTACAATTATATTCTATCTGAATACTTCTTCATAATAATAATTGTTATATCCCTGATTAAATTATACTCTTAAGCTCAGACACTCCTGTGACATAATGTAAAAGTTTAATTTCATTACATTATGTCAATTTCCTGTGCCAAGAATGTGACAATATCAGGGTGGTGGTAGCCTAGTGGGTAGGATAATTACTTTTGGACCAACAGGTTATGGGTTGAGTGTACCACCACTGGGTTCCTGAGCAAGACCCTTAACCCAAGTTGTTCGAGGGAGACTGCCCCCTGTAGTTAGGGATAAAAAAAAAAGCATCAGGTAAATGTAAATAATGTCTCATCTCCTAGTCACAAGAGAGATTTGGTTCAAATGAATTAAAAAGTCTGTTTCTTTGATTTTTTTTTAGATGACAAGACAATACATACTCCCATCACCAATTTGGAGCTCTCTCTTTTTCTCTTTCGCTCTCTCTCTATCTCTCTCTCTCTCTCTCTCTCTTTCTCCCTATCTCTCTCTCTCTCTATCTATCTCCTTTTCCCTCTCTCTCTCCTTTTCCCTCTCTCTCTCTCTCTCTCTGTCTCTCTCTCTGTCTCTCTCTCTTTCTTTCTCCCTATCTCTCTCTCT
>JBBMFX010564927.1:0-15393 GCA_037832545.1 Rhabdalestes septentrionalis
TCTCAGCAAAGCGGAAGTGCTCACTATCACACATTTAGACTGATTTGTGAACAATGTTTGAGAGAAATGGTAATATTTTGTATCTGGAATGAATTTTAGATCTTTAATATTTTGTATCTGGAATGAATTTTAGATCTTTAAGTCCATCTCATGAAAAATCAGAGCAGGAACAAAGGTGTTGCGTTTTTGTTGAGTGTATATACAATTGCTCACTTGGCCGAAAATGGATAAATGACTTAAGACAACACTAAAAACTTTTCTTAAGTGTTCTTGAGTTTCAAAGGAAAGCATTTTAACTTAACAAATAAATAACAAATTTGCAGGAAATTTGTAGGATTGTATGGTCTACATTAATTTTAATTGTGGTGGTGCAAAGTCACTGTAAGTTCAAAGGAAAGCATTTTAACTTAAAGTAAATAAGAATTAAAAATGTATTTTTCAAGGTTTTAATTGACCAAAGGTGGCCACGAAAAATGGAATATCTAAGGGTTCACAGGATCACAGGATAGCTGATTAGTCATGCGTTTTTTCCTCTCTCTAAGCTTGTGTACACAATGCATTCTCTGCTTCACATTGGCTAACACTGACACGCGTTCCGTGACTTGACCAATTATTCTAGTCCCTTTTTAAAAAGGGTAATGTGAGTGGAATTCATTTTATGATTCGGCTTCCTCTAAATCACTCATTAAACTGATCCAAGTCTGTGAGTCACTTGAGTCAGCCAAACTGAACTAATACCCAGGTTGTTTAAAAATTTAATCCAAATCCATGTGGTACTTTAAGTTATTTTGCACATAGACAGAGAGACAAAAATATCTAGCTTTGATATAGCCCAAATAAAACGTATGCATGAATTATTGGGCCATTTTGATTTCTTTTTGCTTTCGACATTGTGTTTGTGGAGTGTGCATATTTTGAACATGAATTAAAGGCAGTTCTTTCAGTTAATGAAGTCTAATCAGTGACGAGTAGATGAACAAGTCTGAAATTTATATTCAGCTGGATATGAAATCCACCTTCTGCCCATATGAGCTGTACTCAGCTGTATTTGACCAGTTGATTCACTCATTACTGTCGTTCAGGGAGTGCTATCTGACTCGTGTGAGTGATAAACCTACTTGTTTGAGAGATTCAGACTGTGGAGGAAGTTACCCGGCAGAGTCACTGACTCGGCATATGTGATTCCGATTCGGTTGAAGTTAACCGATGGATTCACTCATTCCACTGCCAAGAACCAGGACCTGCTCTTTGAGCAATTCCAACTTGCCTGCAGGGCTATTTTTTGCTCTGAATGACAAGAGTCTACTAGGAGGATTCAAATTTGCAGGAAGTTTGTAGAATTATAGGTTTGTATTGTATACCTCAATTTTAATTGTGGTGGTGCAAAGAAACTAAGTTATATAACATTTATTGTAGTAATTGAATTTAATGATAAGATCATAAGAGATATTTGTGACAGAGTTTACAATTTAGACATCATGTAGTTAGTACTCAAAGGATTCATTTCAATGGAGATCTCAGATTCATGATTCATGATTTATTTAATGGATTCGGGTGATTCATCCGGAGGAGTCATGAATCACACAGTTCTAGATACCACAACAAGATGAGAGATATGGCAGCATGTGTGGAGATACTTCACTCCAGACACACAAACATCATGGTGACCTGTACATGCTGCAAGTCGGTGTTAAAGTACAGTAACAATACCTGCATTCTGCAAAGCATCTAAAACGGCACTGCTAGCTAACATGGCTAATGCTAGTAGTGCAGAGTTGTCCAGTCCAGAGGACGCAGAGTAGCGCCGCAGCTTACACAAACAAACATACGCCCACACAAACAAACTCACACACACAAATATAAAAAGCTATTTAAAAATGTCTGGTTCATTAAAAAGCCACTCATACTACTTTCATACTGCAGCAGTTAGAAAGGGCTGGAAATGTGTTTGTGGCATTTCATATGTTCATTAGTCCACACTAGGGGTCGGCAACCCACAATTCTGGAGCAGCATGCAGCTCTTTCATCCTTATGATGCGGCTCCCAGTGGCTTCGGAATATAAAGTATTCAGTTTAAGTGTTTTAATTTTATTCGTTGGTTTTTGAATTATATTTGGAAATTTGAAGATTATTGTGATCTTCTAACATTAAAATACAATGTGTAAAATTTTTTGTCCCTCCAAATATGCGTCACAAAAAGCCGGCATACGCAAAACCACCTTGATAAAATGCATTTATCAAGCTTTTCGACCCTAGGTAGGCTAAGCATGGATAAATTAAAAAAATATCGGAAGAAAATAGAACATATTAATGATGCATGGGCAGATTCATTTGTATTTACCTCTGACGAGTGTAACTGAGAATCTTCCAAGACTGGACAAACTTGTGTTTGAAACACGGAATGCCACCCCCTTCACCTACAAAAACATTAAGCTTCCATATGGATTCCCGTCAATCTTTGGATCAATATATGCATGTAATCAGGTCTTCTCCATCATGAACTATGTAAAACTAAAAACAAAAAAACACTTATTATGAAGGTGACATTTTACAGCTGGGATTTACAGCCGCTCTGCACTGAGGTTCAGGAGCAAAAGTCCCATTAACCAGTTTAAATATTTTAATCAGATATTTTGAAAAAAATTATTTTATACTGTTCAGTGAATTAGTGCCGTTTTTTTTCCCCAATTTATTTTTTACATTTCCGGTCGATGCTCTGGGAGTCTACAGGCGATAAAGGGATTATAACATGTGGCAATTTTAGTTCGCTGCATGGATACTTTAAGTTCGGCTTTTTATACAATTTGAAAGAGACCTTCAACTCACAAAGTTTTTAATGTTCAATATAGTTATAATGTTCAATATGTTTTTTTTGGTGATGAATAAAATTTTACTAGAAACACACTAGCCTAGTTTTTAAACATAACATTAAAGAAAAATACAATATATGCAGTGTTATCTTCATTCTACATGTCAAAAAGTATTTGGAGATTTTTCTTGAGTGAAAACTGCGTCTTTGAGTTTTCAAAAGTTGCTGACCCCTAGTCTACACACCATAAAAAATTGCCAGCAATGAGGAAACTGCCCGGGCTCACTTCAGGACCCTCATAAGTACAACATGGTCCTTCAGGTCTAACGGTGGAACAAATTACACAGGGAACAAAAATGTCCCTTCTTATATGTTTGAAATGGAAAGATACAATAAAAACCCTGGAGTCAGACAGAATATGTGAAGTCAGCGCAATATAACTGCAGCAGAATCTGGCACTACAATTTACTCTATATAGAGTTAATGGAGATGTATTGAGGGTCCTACCACAGTCAGGATTTTGGGAACACATTTACAGACAGTGAGACACTTATGCTTATCTATACTATTACTGTTGAACTGTGCAGTTGCATATTTAATTACACAGTTAATAAAAAAATCATGCTGCATCCTCAAATGTGGGACAGATTGAAGAGCCCACACTTTCTACAGAAGGAGACACAAATAAATTCAACCCCTTTCAAACCCTAGATCCCAGTCCAGAGCAGAAATAGAGGAGGATTTAATCTGGCCGGAGTGGAAGCGGAATGGTAAAAAGGGACACAGGTTGATTCTGAAGTTGCCACCCATCTCATGGAGTCTATTAGCAGGACGTTGAGAAAGATTAACTGGGTCTGTCAGGGCTTTCACAGGTTCAGGTTAGATCTCGCCGGTGTGAGAGAGTCGGGGAGAGAAACGCACATGCACCACCACCCACCTCCACCACAGCCACGACTCTTTTCATTTCAAACCAACTTTATCAAGACTGCGAGATCAAAGCCTCAAATCCAATATCCTCCATACAATAATTCTGGAGAATATTATGTTCAAAGGAAAGAGAGATTTTAGAGAAATAATCAGAACAGAGGGCCTGGACAGAGAGGCCCCACCACTCGCTAAGAGATTCCCTGCTATTTCAGTGGCATGTGTGTACACCCCGGGCTGCCCACTGGCTATTGCTGCTAAAATAATGGTCTAAATTCTACTTCATCGGTGCTTGGTTATTTATCTGCTCTGCACCACTCTGCTTGCTTTTACCAGTGTTGGAAAGGAGAGCAGTGGACAGCCAGATGGACCGACTCCAACCTATACCAATGCATTCAGACCAACGTCAGGCAAAAATCCTAGATCAATTAACCCCAAAAATTTTTGTGACAAATTTGTGTCATACCACAGCACCTCTGTGTAAGACTGCAAGACTGGATTTTACCTCCTCTTAACATTTGCGAGATTAATGAACCTCAGTGACAGCGACAAGAATTTCAAACGGTACATAATCTGACATGCTTTCTTTGACCTAACCAATTATTATAGTCCCTTCGTTAAACAGGCGGTATCGCTGGCACAAGGGGAATACAAACACAAAACCACAACAAGACAAGAGACATGGCAGCATAGTAGACAGACACACATCACATGTGCGGAGATAATTTACTCTAGACACACAAACAGCACAGTGACCTGCACAACCTGCAAGTCGGTGTTAAAGTACAGTAACAGTACCGGCATTCTGCACATCATCTGAAATGGCACCACTTGCTAACATGCCTAAAGCTATCACTGAAGAGAGTCGTCCGATCCAGAGGACGCTGAGTGGCGCTGCGGCTTAAACTGTTCCCACTTTCTATTGTTACACATAAATTTACCAGAACATTCAAGGTATCAGCCTTTGTTCCGTTTTGTTCAATTGTCATGTTGACTGTTAATGTTACAGAGAACAAAAGTCACTCAATGTTGGACACCTGATGACTACTCGACTCGACTTTGTTGATGGATAAGTCGACCTGAAATAATTGGAGTCGTTAATGCCCAAGCATACACTGATGTACACTGTAATTTGTGCTGAGACCAAATGGAAAATGAAAACGTGCCAGGAGAGGAAAAAAGCTGAGCGATTTTCTTCCCTGCAGCAGAGCGTGCAGCCCATCTGGGCTCTCTGAGAGATAAGGCCTATTAGGAAACACCCCAGTGCCTCAGAGGCTGAGAGCTCGGAGCTCACGCGCCTCACAGTGACCGCTTTGATCCCAGGGCCACTCCAGCAGAGCCCACCTTACTTTGATAAGCAAAGTATTATCCTCCTGAACAGAAGAGAAAGGAGATCAAGGGAACCCTGTTCAGACACAATGAGCGAATGACAAATTCCTGTCAGGGACTCATTTCTCCACATCTCTCCGAATGTCACATATTTTATCACAAGATCCAGCAACAGCTGAATGATATCAGGCAATATATTTCCATGTTGCATTATATGCCAGTATGTCTTTTTTTGGTGGTGGTGGGGGGGGTTGTCCGACATGTTAACATTTATTTGGGAACAACTACTGCCAACAGATGAAAACGACAGTACATGCAAAAGTCTTAGACCCCTATACAAATTAAAGTTAACAGAATAAATACAAACAGTAAAGCAGTAAATGTTTCAGGATTAGTTCTGTGTGTAAAAGTATCAGGATTAGTTCTGTGTGTAAAAGTATCAGGATTAGTTCTGTGTGTAAAACGATCAGTATTATTTCTGTTTGTAAAAGTAGTGGATATTGTGTGAGCTGGTGAGAACACAGGTTTGGTTCCAGATTCCTCCTTGGTTCCTCCAGCCGCTGTTTGGATTGTGAAACTCCATCAGCAGCTCCTGATTTAATTTAATGAAGGACTGATTGAGTCAAACCAGGTTTCTGATGAAACCACAGTAATACTGGACATCCACAAGGACTCAATGATATAATGAACATAAAATCACTGTTTACTTTTATATTTCTATTAGTTTAATTTAGTATATTTAGTCAAATAAATGTGAAAAACCACTGCTCATTTAACAGTTTTAACATATTTTGCACTGTACTGTCCCTTTAAAAAACCCTTAAATTATATTCTAGTGGTTTGAAAGCAAAATAAAGCGGCTCCTTATAGTCAGTCAGCACACAGAGTCAAATTATTCTCTAAATGTTACACATTTAACACTTAACTCTTTTAACTCATTCACCAAATGAAGTGGGGGCTGCCACCAAACAAGGGGCGTTGGAACAGTACCTTGCTCAAGTGTACCTCAGTGGTGCCACTTGCAGCCCTGGGATTTGAACCCACCACCCCCTGAATGAAGGGGCAATTCAAACTTCTAACTGCCCCAGTAACAAAAATGTTTATGAAGGCCACATAACCCACAGGTCCAGGTCATCCCTGTCAAGCATAATCTCTACGAATAGTGTCACTGATTTGAAATGTGTGTTTTACTCCAGATCACAATGCATTCTGCAGGAAAACAGTGTGTTTGTAAGGTTGCTACAAAAAGACACAAAAGATTCTGTTTTATATCCAAATATAAGTGTGTTTGCAATATTCTGCTTGCAGCAGAGGATTGAACTGATGACCCTTACGACTCTTTTCACGCAGTGTTACTGTTCAGCCAGGGTGAGGGGCGTGAACTTGCTGTCTCTTACTGAGAGGATCATGGTTAAGAACTGCTGAAAGCGTGTGGACCTCTCCGGTCAGAAAACAGGAGGGAAAAGTGTCTGAAGCCGTATTCACAGGCTGATTATTTTTGTTACACCACAACAAACAGCGATACACGTCTTTTTTTTTTATAACTAAGCTGAGCTTTAGTGTCCTGAAGTTTATATGTCTGCTGTGTGTTTAGTTGTTTTGTTGCACTGTGTTTTGTTGCTTTCCAGCCATCATAGCCATGATGTCACAGACTCTCTCTCCTGACACATTACCATGGTGACTTGACCACAAAAATCAATTTTAAATGATCAGTATTCTGCCCCTGATCAACTCATCAAAGGATCTGAATATATGTACACTCCACCAGATAATAAAGAATGTTTCAGCATGAGATTTTTTTTCCAAAATCAAAATGGACTCAGATTAGGAGCGTAAAATTCCGGCTATAAAATTGTAATAAACCACGATACTTTTGAATAGTTTCACCAAATACTGAAGCTGTATTAGATATTTCACCACTCCAGGCAATACTGCAGTACACCTGAAATGAGTACTGATCTCATCAGTAACATCCACAGTCATTCCCAAAGACATGGAATGTATAGACTGACAGAGTGCAGTATGTCCATGGATGGTGATAGATGTTCCAGCCCATCCTGCAAGGAGAGAGTACTGGATCAGGCTACCAGAATATCCCCTATAGTCACTGATCCTGTAACTGTCACATGCCAGTATAATGTAGATTAAAGCTGCCAGACCAACTCCCTCGCTGTGTCCTCACTATAATAGGTTTTACTAGGGTCTTCCACTTATTTAGATTCTACCTGCTAGTTGTATTGGCTAATACAGCTTTCTCAAATGTGCATAGTGTGATGGTGTGTTGATTTTGCTTGTAGAGACTCAAACTGGCCAGCAAAATAAATGCTTAGAAGCAGCAAAGCTGCACTAATTTACAACAAAACACCTGCAATTCACTGAAATACTGCAAATTGGAAAGCAGCCTCACACAAAACTCTACGGCCCTCAAGACCAAGTAAACACACACACACTTAGAATCCTGAATCTCTCACACCATACTTGGGCTTGATAATACACGTGATAAAGATTTTTCATCATTCAACTCCCCAGATGAACAGGTGTGACACATTTTCACAAATTATAGGTTTTTACCATTTATTCCATAATGTGTAGGTTTTTATTCTGGTTAAACTGGAAAGTTGTTGGTTGATTCAAATTTTAGACTGTCCTTTATCTTTAAATGCACTCTTTACTGTTTCAGCACATAATAGCTAATAAAATATCTAACACTAGTCTGGAGATCCACATTATCATTATACTTATAATTATATGGAGCGCTTTTGTAGGTCAGAACTGAATATTAGTAGTAAATATTAAGTGAGTAACACGAAAATATGGAAATGTAAAGGTGTGTTCAAAAGTTTTAACAGACGATCTGCATGCGATTTGCCTGCCAGTCTAACAGCCTCTTTCTGTTCAAGTGGGCAGTTCTTGGCCTCGTTACCTGTGAGACACTGAACCCTTTTTAACAAGGAGAACACAGGCAGAAACTAAATATCTTTGGATATTTCTGAGCATGAGCACAACCAGGACAATTTATAGGAGGCCTGCTCTCTAAAAGCGAGGAGGTCTCACCCGTGTTCCTTACCCACCACCAGTAACAGCGCTGCCTGTGAGGACAATGCACTAATCAGGAGGCTCACTGTGGACCGACAGACAGATCTGAGGAGCTGAGCTGCCCTCAGATGCATTTTGGCCATCAGTGTTACCCTATACGCCCCCACCACCACCACCACCTCCACTACCACCACCAAATACCAACCTGTATATGTGCCCCTGCGCTGCTCAGAAGAATAACACAGTCTTTGTTACTGGATGCAGTTTTTCCAGCTCACATCCCTGCATGTATTTTGGCTCATTTTACACATTCATCCCAATTCTCAAGATACCTAAATTCCTCATTTACCACTAGAATGGAAAAATACCAGTAATTTACAAGCGTCGAGGTAAACTGTAATTTGTGCCAGATTGCAATCGATGATCTGACCAGTTCCAGGGGTGCAGCTAATATGAAATAATCAAACACAGTCTGCATGCAATTCAATGGCTTTCATTATTTATGCTGTAAAACAGAGATCAGCAGGAAAAAAATCTGATGACTGATCAATGTTAAAAGCAAAAATTAGCCGGCTGTGATGAAGCTCCCTGGTCAATTTTGCGGTTTACACACTTCAAAAAGAAAAAGAAAATGCATCTTGTCATAGAGTGGGACATTAGCGTACTGGAATAGTTAACCTCAGAAAAAAAATTATAGGCAAGATTTTTTCATCCACTTCTTGACATTTTGTCTTTTATTCGAATTTAAAAGTGAAATTGTCTACCAATAAAATATACTATAAATATATAAATATCTGTAGGCTAGATTTAAGGTTCACTCCTTAAATAGCCTAATGCCCCTCAATAAAAGTGGCTGGTCAGGCAGCTAATCTCACATCTGGAAGAATTTTGGAACCAAATATGAAAGGTTAAGGATGTGTGTGTGAATGGGCTGAACTAATGTAGCTGGAATTAGGAGATGTTAAATGTTTTTATATGTCATCACAAAACGTTTCCATTTATGGACTGTATGGATGTGGAGAGGAAGATACGAACATTTTTAATTCCAGAAAAGGGACAATATGGACCCTTTAATACAATGAAACTGATTGTGACCACAATTCAAGGCATTACTGATATTTTGTTCATGTTGTGCCGGTTCTTTCTTTTTTTTTTAGTTTTCTCTTTTCTGTTTTTTCTTCCATTACTTCATTCGACTTTGTACTATTTTATTTTATATTCTATTCTTGTAAAGCACACTGAATGACCTTTTGTGTATGCTTGTAAATAAAATTGACTGTGTATGCTTGTAAATAAAACATCTAGAAAACAATTCTATAGAAGTGCATGCAACATTTCACACAGTCGGGTCACAACTGAACCAAGGCTAATTCAACTGGTTTTAAAAAACGTGAAGCAGGTTAAAGCCCTGCACGAGAGACTGATTTTACTGATTTTACAGTGAAACACTGACATCTAGTGTGTGAAAATATTGGTGTACACACACGCACGCACGCACGCACACACGCACGCACACACATCATTCATAAACACACATCATTACTTTCTGCACCATTCACAAACATTTACAGACTAGTTTATATTTACATGACCATTTTATTGTCTTTGAATTAACCAGGCAGTTTTTTAAATGTCCCTTTAATTTACATTTACGGCATTTAGCAGACGGCTTTTATCCAAAGCGACTTCCATTCCTAACTACAGGGGACAGTCTCCCTGGAGCAACTTGGGGTTAAGGGTCTTGCTCAGGGACCCATTGGTTGTGCTGGAGGTAGGATTCGAACCTCATGGTCCAGAGGCAGGTATCCTACCCACTGAGCTACAATCATCCCACAAATTTAATTGAATGCATTTGCAAATAACCTCTCCTACAACTGGCTTTCCTCTATTCTACCTCATTTAAAAGCAACTCAGACTGAAACTCTCCTTATAACCTCAGCGTGAATGTGCAAGCTGAACTGGGATGGGCTGAGGGGGTGAATATCCAGTCCAATATACAGTGCGTCAGTATTTTCCACTCAGAGCCTGCAGTGCGGCCGCGGGGGCGTCGTGCCTGCAGCCCCTGGATAAATGAACTGCTCAAAGCACATCAAGGCACATTAGCCATGATAAGAGAACCAAGAGACTCACACAATGCACACCATTTATTCTGCACCCACACAGACAACCTTATTTCTGGATGATTTACTGTGTTAAATTGAAAATAGCCCCCAGCCTGGCCTGTTTTCGGCAGAAGCCTTCGTGCCGAAGTGGAGCGCCAGAACTAAATGAATCTGAGATGAAATGCTGGTCTAGTCTGCCTGGATTGCAGTGGAGAGCAATTCTGATTTGGAAAGCACCTGGAGTGAAGCCTTGTGAAATGTGACGAATGCAGTGACACATTCGGTGTGTTTACCTGCATTTTCACACTGAGATCTTTCCGTCAGGAATTCTCTGATCTTCTCCACCCAGAGGTAAATGATGCTCTCTCCGGCATTCTCCCTGTCATAACACAACACACACAGGCTCAGAACACCAACATGCAGACAGAAAGATCATTAAAATTCTTTATTTTCAGCCATAATTTACCATAAAGCAGTGTTATTACTTAATAAGAGCTTCTGATCAACAATACTGATCTACTACTGAAATCAACATCAGTGATATACTACTGATTAACACTACTGTTCTCCTACTGATCAACATTACTGATCTACTACTGATCAACTACTGACCAGCATTACTGATCTACTGCTGACCATCATTACTGATCTACTACTGACCATCATTACTGACCTACTTCTGACCAACATTACTGACCTATTACTCAAATCACCATCACTAATAAACTACTGATGAACACTACTAATCTACAGCTGATCAATTTCACTGATCTACAAATTCTCAATATCACTGATCTACTACTGATCAATATTACTTAACTACTGCTGTTCAATATTACTGATCTACTACTGATCAACATTACTGATTTAATACTAATCAATATTACTGATTTAATACTGATCAATATTACTGCTCTACTACTGATCAACATTACTGATCTAGTCCCGATTGCAGTAACCGACTCCTCACCACAATTAGTGTTACAGTAATCACTGAACTGTTAGCTATTGGTCTGTAGTATTTATATACAATGTAAGTGTTCATAGTTTAGTGTATTTATGCAGATTTTTATTGTCGTTATTTATATTTTATATTTTATGTTGTTCTCAACTGCGTCTGTTCACTCATAACATAAATAGTTTCCTCCGGCATCAATAATGTTTTTTGATGAATAACTTAAGCAATATTTCAGAAAAAAAGCAGACCAAAAACAGAAACCGACAATAAAACATTTAACATTGTGATCATGTGCATGATAAGGATAAAAAAAAGAAACAATTTAGACGTTTTTATATCATATCATGTGATTATGTAAAGGTAAAGGTATTAACTACTGATTACTGGTCATTTTCTCTGCTTTCTTTATCCATGTGATGAGAACCGAATCCAGATAACTTGACGTCCCAGATCACCTTCCCGTTTCTCACAGAGTTAAAGAGTTGTAGAAAACTCCCATTGAAATTTATCTCCAGCCCAGACAGACAGCTGAGCTGGAACTTCATCACTTCCCAGTTGTTAGTTTGTGTCTCTGTTGTTGTTTTTTGCAGACTGTAAATAAAAAGTGTCCTCTTTCATGTGTAGTGATGAAAACGCTTTGAGAACTGGGGTTAGGGTCTGTACTTACAGATACAGCTCCTCCAGGCTGTTGGAGAGTTTGATCCTGTCTGGTCCTCGAAGCCACCCAGCACTGGAAAACGAACAAAATGTGTCCTGCAGTCACTGTACTTTTCTAGTTATTGATCACCCTCATTCTTCCACCCGGGGTCGCAGCAGAAGAAGAAGAAAAACAAAGATGTGAAACACCTGCACAAAATCAATAACATTAATGCGTGAATCTGTCTGGACTTACTTTATTTGGTATATTGGAGGTGCTGCACTTGGGTAGGCTTCTGGGAGTATGATCTTTAAAAAATGTTTGTTTATTTCATTATTATCCCCTTATAATAATGAGTAGCAGTAATATTAATGGCTAAAATGACAAACATAATATTGGTAGCAGTAGTAATAGTAATAATATAATAATAGTAATTGCATAATAGTAAACAAAGTAGTAATTAGAAATAATACAATAATCAGCAGCAAAATATTAGTGGTAGTACTAACAATAATAATAAAAACAGCAGCAACAACAACAATAACCAACATCATTAAATGCTTTTAGTGCTGGGCGATAAAATGAACTCGATTTATTATCGATAAAAAATGAGGACTATCACGATGATATTCGATAAAACTCGTTTGCTCAGTTTTAGAGCATGCGCTGATACAGACAACACAAGGGCCAATCGAGTAGCACCTTAGGTTTGCATAACAGCCAATCACTGATGACGTTAAAATTTTGCCCCTCCTCTCCTAATGACGCAATGTTGTAAACATTAGCATCGTGGGCTTGTTTTGGGAAAAAACGTCGGGCAACACTGCCGCGCCATGAGTGAAGCGGAGGAGGAGAATGTATTAAATGCACAGGAGGAGATTATACCGAAAACAGTCCTCAGAGGTGCTTGTGTGTGCGTGCATGCATGTGTGCGCACTTGTGCGTGTGCGTGCGTGTGTAGCTCTGCGTTTCAGTATAGCAGGAGACGGTAATCAGCACGTTCCGGGTGATAACAGCATCTATGTGACTAAAAATCAAAAAGGCTTTGGGACAATGCAAGCGCAGTGACTTACTTCTCGGCAAACAAAACGATGCCAGTTTGTCTCGTTGAAACCTCTTAAAGTAGTCGACCCGAAATTCACACCAACAATTGACTGAAACTGAACTTAAAAATTACCTTCAAACGCCTTGTGTGGGCAGTGAAACCAGTCCTCTGGAATAGTGGAAAGCCCACATAACTGCCTTTCCCAAAGTGAGCCCCCTAGCTAAGCGGTATCTTAGTATTCCTGCCACCAGTTCGCGTTAAGAAAGGGTTTTTAATACAGGGGGCAACACTGTTACAGATACTTGCTGCATTCAGTTCTATCCTGCTATATTTTGTGTTTGCCCTTTGACATATGTGTAATATTGTACTTTTGTGCACATTGGTACATTATTATATGGCTTTGTTAATTTGATCTTTGGTATTTGTTTCTTTAAATACCTGAAAATCAATAACATTTTTACAATTTTAAGGGAATTTTGTATGTAAATAGTCCTTTGCTGCGAAAAAAATATTTGTTTACTAATATTGTTTTACTGTTTTCATTCTGTTTGCCGGGATAGAATTATATTTACTTTTTTATTACATTATTTTTTATTACAGGAACTATAATATTGATAATTATCGATATCGGTCAATACAGGAAAAAATATCGTGATATTTTTTTTTGCCATATCGCCCAGTTCTACTTGAGACCCTCACCTGCAGGCAAACAGACCACTTTGGTTCATAAAGATCATCTGATACTTTGATGCAGAAGATTCTCGCTGCCTCGTCAATCACACACCACTCGTCCCCATAAATGGAGGAAAGAGCTTCGATCTCCTCGACCTGTGAAGGAAATCAGTATATTACAGACTGCAGCAGCTTCTTCCAGCCTTTTCCCCTCACAGTTTCTAAATGTAATGAATTAGCAATTTTTTTAAATCACAAAATAGGAAATATTAGACAAATCCTGAGACCTATACACTCAAGTAACTATGTTCAAACAGAGAAATAACATGCCTAATGTCCGATAAAAACTCTTGAGGAGATAGTGCTTCATCTTAAACCATATACATTTTCCCTAGACTTTCTACCTACAAACTTTTTGAAAAGTGTTTTTGTAGCTTAGCACCCGATCTGCTGCACACTGTGGAAAGCCCTCTGAACTAAGGCATTTTTTCAGCACTGTTGAAAAACGCAGTCAATGAAATCCTCCTAAAGAAGTATAATTTAGAGGCTTCTAGCCTTAACAGTTACAGACCCATTTCTAATCTTGCCATTATAATATAGATTCCGGAGAAAGTAGATTTTAATCGAATCAGTAAATACCTGGATACAAAAAGATTCTTTGATGACTATCAATCAGGTTTCTGTCAACATCATAGCACAGAAACTGCTCTTCAAGGTACTAAATGATGTACACCCAAATACACATGCAGGGAAAATAACTGTACTGGTTCAGTTAGATCTAAGTGCTGCCTTTGAAACGGTTGACCATAAAATAATGCTAGACAGACTTGGAAATTGGGTCAGGTTCTCAAGTACAGCACTTAGATGGTTCCGGTCATACCTGGAAGGCAAGAGATACTTTATGTCAATCGGCTTATATGAACCAGAGAAAACCGCCATGCTATATGGAGTCCCTCAAGAGTCCATTCTCAGACCTGTCCTATTCAATATGAATATGCTTCCTCTGGGTCAAATACTTTAAGAGAATGACGTGTCCCGTCCTATCTATGCGGATAACACTCAGATCTGTCTAGCTCTCTCACCAAGTTAATTTGGCCCATTTGACTCATTGTGTCGGTGCCTTGAGAAAGTACATGACTGGATGCATCATAATTTCCTCCAAATTAAATAAAGACAAAACAGATTTTTCTGTTTGGTAATAAGGAGAGGTGATTGATTCTTTGTGCCCACCTGGAATCTAGAGCACTTAAGACATTCACCCATGTAAAAAACATTGGTGTGATCCTGGATGAAGACATTAGTCGATTCAACAGCTCCAACTCATCCAAAATCACTCCTATTTTCAGGTCATTGCACTGGCTCCCAATTTAGTTCAGAATTGACTTCAAAACATAACTTATTTTTTAAAGGACACTACGTGCATCTCTGATATGCTTGAAGTATATATTCCTGGTTGGTCTCTTAGATCTGCAGGAGCAGGACAGTTAGTGGTCCGAAATCAGACACGGAGAAAAGGAATTTAGTCATTATGCATCTCGCTGCTGAAACAAGGTGCCCATTACTCTCAGATCTGCACCAACTGTAGCCAGCTTCAGTACTTGGGGAGACCCTCAAACCTTGAGAACTTCCAAAGAAACTCAGACCTGCAGACCCCCAGAATTGCAGACCCTCAGATCTCAGGGAGACCCTCAGTCTTGCAGATCTTCAGAACCTGGGGAGACCCTCAAACCTTGAGAACTTCCAAAGAAACTCAGAGCTGCAGACCCTTAGAACTTGTAGAGACCCTCACACCTTCAGGCCCACATGGAGATCCTCAGACCCTCATTGAGAGCCTTAAACAAATTGACCCTCAGACCTTTAAACCCACATGGAGACTCTTCA
>JBBMFX010564936.1:0-15392 GCA_037832545.1 Rhabdalestes septentrionalis
AAAGGAGAGTCTGGCTAATCCCAACATAAAGGGCATTGCAATAGTCCAGACGAGTTGTAATAAAAGCATGGATCACCTTCTCAAAATCTTGCCATGTCAAGACAGGTTCCAGCTTGGCAATCTGCCTTAATTGAAAAAAGCTTCTCTGTACAACAGCGCTAATCTGCCTGTCCAATTTAAAATCACGATAAATTATCACTCCCAGGTTAGTAACAGAGCTCTTCAAATGGGGCTCCAGATATTCAAGGTTAAAAGAGGGGGCCACTGATGGATCACTTGGACCAAACAAAATAACTTCCATTTTCTCTTCGTTATAACTCAGGAAGTTACAAGACATCCACGCCTTGATATCGTCAAGGCATTCCAATAGAGGCTGGATGGAATATGGGCTATTTTGTTTTAAGAGGATATAAATTTGATAATCATCTGCATAGCAATGAAAAGAAATCCCATGTTTTCTGAAAATAGAGCCCAAAGGAAGCAGATAAAGAGAGAAAAGAAGGGGCCCAAGAATTGACCCTTGTGGCACTCCACATTCAAGAGGCATGAGAGAGGACTTAAAATCACCCATACTAACACAGAAACTCCTGTCTGCCAGGTATGAATGAAACCAGTCCAACACTTCACCTTTGATGCCCACCCAGTGCTCCAATTTTGAAAGAAGGATACTATGCTCAATAGTATCGAATGCTGCAGACAAATCTAAAAGCACAAGAATAAAAAGTTGCCACTGTCATTAGCTAAAAGGATGTCGTTAAAAACTTTAAATAGTGCAGTCTCAGTGCCATGCCGGGTTTTAAAGCCAGACTGGAATACTTCAAGAATCCCATTCTGATCTAAAAAAGCATTAACTTGAATAAAAACAATTCTCTCCAAAATCTTTGAAATGAATGAAAGTCTAGTAATCGGCCAATAATTCGACATGACTGAGGGATTAAGGCTAGATTTTTTTTTGTTTAAAAGATGAAGGAACAACACCAGACGTAAGACTGCTATTAATAATATCCAGAATACAGGATCCAACACTAGTGAAAACCTTTTTAAGAAGATGTGGGGGTAAAGCATCAGTGGGAGAACCTGAAAGCTTCATATGACTAATAATGTCATTCAAATATGAAAGAGACACTAACTGAAACTGATCAAAAACAGCAGAGCAACATGCATTGATGGATAGGTCATATGAAGAAGGTAAGATAAGTGCTCTGGTGTTACTGACTTTATCCACAAAAAAAAGTGTAGAAATTTCTCACAGGTAGCAGGAGAAGCTTCTAAACTGGTAGTCTGGGAAACATTAAAAACAGAGCTAATAGTCTTAAATAGCACACGGGGATTATGACTAGCCGTAGATATAATATCAGATAAATATTTATTTTTCTAAGACTTTACAGTACTCTGGTAACACTTCCATAATTTCTTCATTCTGTCAAAAGACACCTGCAGTTTGTCCTTCTTCCATCTTCGCTCTGCTTTTCTGCACTCTTGTCTGACAGTCGGAGTGACCTCATTTAACCAAGGCTGAAGTACAGTTTTGGGGCCCCTGTTTTTAGTGGGGCCACCACATCCAGAGTTTCCACACAGGAATCATAAAACTGCGATGTTAACTCCTCAGTGCTAAAACATATAGAGAACCCAGAGTTGGCACTGACAAATTCCTCAAACACAGTGGAGAAGTGAGCAGCAGTAGACGAGTTAAACATACGACAGTGCCTTTCAGGCATGCAAAGTTTGAAATGGCAAGGAAGAGAGATGTCAAATAAAACAGGGTTGTGATCAGAGAACACAGCATCAGCTATTTCTAAATTAGAAACTGACAGACCCCAAGATAAAACCAAATCAAGTTTATGCCCGAGATGATGTGTTGGACCGCAGAAATCTTTGACTAGCTGCTTATCAGAGCAACAAACATGGATATTAAAATCCCTAACAATTAAGACACGGTCAACTCCTGCCAAGAAGCCAGAGAAGTCATTAATAAAATCTTTACTATATTTAGGTGGTCGGTAGACCACTGCACACAGTCCCGGGTGAGCGCGACCCAGCTCAAACAAAATCAGTTCAAAACTTGAGAAAGGAGACACTATTCCTCCGTCCTGACCGGACGAACTCGGTGCATTAAAATGTGTAATCCGATGGTCAGATAAAACACTGGCCTCACCAACGCTCAACCAAGACTCAGACACAAATAGAAAATCCAATTTCGTTGGAAGTGAAGAAATCGTTCAGGATAAAAGTTTTGTTTACCAAGGATCTAGCGTTAACAAGAGCCATCCTGGTCGGAACCAGAACTTGAGTGGCGACAGTCCGTGGTACCCAGGTCAGCGGCTGCAGATTGGAGATTCACCCCGCGTCTGCGATGAGGGAACCCGGCGCATACTTCCAAACCAGCCACCGGCACCAGGCAGGTGGGGAAGGGACCAAGAAAACGCCAGGAAAGGGAAACCGATCTCCGCTGTCGGGGTCACAAAATAACCTCTTGGGGTGCAGAGACTCGAATGAAACCAACAGAGTCCTTTTTGCTCAAAGATTCTGAAAAAGATTTTATTGGACATCATCTGTAGATGGAGACCAGGAGAAAGAACAAAGAGAGCAGACAAGCTGCCTCCCTGTCCTGACCTGTTCCGCCTGTCTCATACAAAACACAAGATTTTATACCCCCTGTCCTGCGTAATCTCTAGAAGACGTCCCATCAGGAGGTGTTAGAAGCCAATTGAACCATAATATTAAAAATTATTGTCACTCATGCAGACTGAGCAGAACGTCACTTTTCGTACGACACAGTCTCCATAGTAACCCAAAATCTCCTGTTTACCAAGAGACGGCCTTCAGAGAATGCACAAGACACAGAGTCTCAGATAAACATTAGAACATTTTGACTACAAGACATTATCATCAGGTCAACACGACCCTAGGGAAAGAAAACTCTATAGCTCAGAAACTAAGGATGAATCAATGAATAAAACTGTAATCAATGGATACAGAATAAAACTGAATCATTCAAAAGAAATGAATCTCATAAAAGAATAAATGCTGATTTTTCCATGACACCGCTCACCCAATAATGCTTTCCCTCGTAGAAAACGGCAATCGGGCCTTCAATTTGACCATCCAGCTGCCGTGCTTGCAGAATTCTTGCAGAATTCTTGCAGAATCGGCACATTTAAACAAAGATCCAAGAGTGTTTGACGATTATACACAAACAGTGAGTTGACACCATTCACACAACATAACAAAAATAGTATCACACGAACACAGCTGACAAAGGGAGACACAGACGGCAGGCCACACACACCGGCGTCATCTTGCATGTCCCACGTGGATGAAGCTGACATATACAGTCAGCTTCATCCACATTGTCTCGGTTTAATTAACTCCGAACACTAGAGAACATTCAGTTGAATTAAATTCAGACTAAAACAAGAACTCCAAAACATGCCTAATTTCCGTACATGGTAGATTACAACTGAATTATATTTTGTATTCTGGAGTATTACTGTTACGTCCTCCCCTGGGTCCCCAAGGGAGGCAGGAATTTCCACATCGTTGCATGGTCGAAACACACTGTTTATTAACCAGCAACACAAGCGAAAGGACGACACACAGACCTAATAACTGACAGACATAGTCAAACTCACACAACATTTTATAGTACGGGCTATTACTCCCTGAATTCCTTTACAGGTGTTACAGATCACCACCTTATTTGGGACCGAGAGGAAGCCAGGAAGTAAAAGCCTCACAAACTGGCATAAGGCTGCCCCCTAGGAGTCACCCTCTGATCTGACAATTATTTTAAGAAAAAACCTCCATTGAAAGAGTCTTTAGAGAACCAAAGTGGTTATTTGGTTGTTCCATATAGCCAAATAAACTTTGACCCAATGAACTAGCCTGAGTATATTATTTTTTTAAGAACTCTGAGTCAGCAACCCAATTAAAACATTTTAAAGCCCAAAAGGATTCCACTGCATTCCTTTGGTCTTTTACCAGGGGGTGCAGAGCTCAATTTAAGAGCTATAATCTGTCTAAAGAGCTAAAATCTGAAAAACATACCCCATTTATTCTCCTTCATTACCTTTGCATGGGTCATTTTAAAAGTTATAATATAGAAAAATGTGCAATTGCTTTTTAGTGAGCCTGCTGAAGACCATTCCAAGTATCTCTCATCACTCTTATGATCAGCTTTTGGAGTGATTGCAAACCAATCAATAACAGATACACCCAACTACATCAATTACTTCGATTCATTTAACTGAAAGTTTTGTGTTCAAATGTTCAAGATGAGTTAGACCATTCGAATACTGGGCAGTTTTTCCAGTGTTTGTAAGAGTATCTAAAGAAGATTTGAGGCATTATCAGCTGAGATGCTCTGATTAAAAACCCATGAGCACCCACACACTGGACCGCTGTTACGTGGACTGATTGGTTTACACATTATTTGAATGAGATCCTTATGGCCTGTATTCTTTTTATTTAGGGGTAAAATGGTAAAAATGTTAATCTGAAATGGTTGCGTAGAGGCTTGCCAACCTGCATTTTACCCACGCCTACATCATCAAACATACAATAAACATTAAAATCAAGTTTTCAGCAAATAATTGTGTTCCAAAAACATCAAAAATTTACAATCAAAAAAAATCTTTTCTGTCTTATCTGCAAAACAGATGTCAGCACTGTCCCCCACAGGAAATATAGATTTTTACCAAACCTCACATCTAAACAGCTTCAGTTTCCGGCTTGGATGTGACTGGACTGAGAACGAGAGTATTTTTCTATACTGGATCAAATCATGCAGTATATACATGTCTGAAAGTCTAGCCAGCTTACTCAGATTGGAAGTTATTCTCATGACTGCTGTAAAAAGATGAGACATGCTGAGGGGCCCCTTCCTTGCCACAGGCCCACAATGACTGAGAATGCATTTGGACACATGCAACTTGATTTATCCTATAGACTATACAAACCACAGCAGCCTTGGTTATGGTCTTTCTGCAAGGCAGCTATGAAGATGTTCCTTTCCAGGAGAAAGGAAAGGCTCTTATGAACCAGCAGCTTGTGCTCTGCCCGATGGCGTAAGCTCTCTTTTTGGCACATGTGGCTCTACTCTGCTCTCCGGCTGTGCAACAAGAAATCTTGCCGCCTCTCTGAGTGCATTCTCTTCATGTGATTTGATTACTGCAAGCTCACTGATCACTGAGGAAGCCAAGGGAGCAAGTGACTTCAGGGCCCACTTTCAAAGCAATCGCACTCGCAGCCATTTGATTTTGAACATAGCTGTGTCAGTGGCATTGGCTGCATTGGAAACGGGTCGTTACCTGCATTTTCTTTGTTACTCACACTGAGGTGAGTTGGGAAAATGGACCAATGAGTGTGTACAAGAGTAAGGGGGGTGGGGGGTGGGGGGTGCCCTGTGATGGCACTGGAGCTGCTGCTGTTGTTCAATCTCTCCTCCGAGCGGCGGAACATCAGTCACTGGCCTGGACTTTAATCACTTATTTATTTCCCCCTCATGATCTGCTGTGCAGCAGCATGGTGTGAATCAAAAGCCACACGGATCAGAGGTGTTATATGACATTGTGTCCAAAGAGCCAAACCACTTCTCTGCAGTCCCTGATATATCAGCAATTCATAGATGGTGCCATTGCGGTAAAATGCAGACAGTGCCCTGATTCGAAGGGAATGAAAGGTGTTGTCAGATCACCTCCATGTGGCTGCAACCACTGACATTTAAACTAATAATTAAAGTAGTACTGCTAAGATGGAATCTGTTTCTATTATCCCATACAACTCATGCCTGATTCCTTTCATTTTCAGCAGTCCAAGCATTTTTGGGAGCATATTTATTCCTTCAAAAGCAAAAAAAGGGGCCTGAAATTATTTTTTGATTAATCTTTTTTCTACACGCCTACAGTGAGAGAGAGAGATTGAGCTGGAAATGCAGCTGATTCATTATTGAGTACAAATATTAATGAGCTATATTTAAGTGGAAGAAAGCTTACAACTCAGCCAGCAATGAACATCACCCTCTCCATTCTAATGTATTATTTATGTTGATCAGTTTTATCCTTATTTAATAGTTTTTATCTCAGAGTCATTTGAGTCATTATACCCCCAGTGAATCATAAATTCCCTACTGAGAGGCAGCTAGTGAGACTTTAAGAGTAATTTTTGTGGTATAATGATTTAATTTTTGTCTAAAAGCAGCTGAGGATGCTTAGGCAGTAAAAAAAGATTGCAGCTCCAAAATGTTCTTAAAGGATGGTGGAAAATACAGGACTGGTGGACTTGATGAAGTGGAGAGAAGCTGCTGTTATATTGTAATGATGCTGTTATTAAGGTGTTTTATACTGAATGGCTTATCTCACAATGTCTTTCAAGATTTAAATGCTCTTAAGCTATTCAGTTGGTTATAGGTTGCTGCATTTCTGTTTTAATGGAAGTATAGCTCAGCTAATTTTTGGATGTTGCCAGTTGGCCACAGCTGCTAAAGGGAATGCAGTTCTGTCCGTGGTGCCTTAAGGAGGCTCATGTGTGTTTATGTTAAATCTGAATGGTGAATGAACACGATGTTATCCTGTAGTTACTGTGCCTCACTTTTGACTGATGTTGACCATTTTATTCACCCCTGTGCTCATTTTCATCCGCGCACATTCCAATCAGCTCTGAACCAAAGAACATACAGACTGTTTTTTGTTGCCAGAGATTTTAATACCCCCTGAAATTCCATCATTATCAACATATGTCACTATGAAATACAATGAACTTAAAATGTGCTCAACTGTACCTTAATTTACCCCTGAAAAAATGCCTAACACCTGAATTTGAATTAAGTGGCCATTAATTTGTAAACAGTTCCCTTAATTTTACCTTAAAATTTTACTCAGGAGGCTCAGTTATTTAAGGGGCACATTTAAAAATTAAGGGGAAAATTCAGTAAATTCAGTCAAGACACATTAGTTTTACCCCTTAATCAGACTTAATCTGTGCACTTTTCCGCTTAATTTTCCTTACTTTCCTGGAAATTAAGGTAAAATTAAGGTTATATTAAGGGGTAAAATTAAAGGGTTTCGTTTCGTAATGTGTCTTTACTGCAATGAGAGTCATAAATGTGCTGGATCTTGTTTACATGAGCATTGCTTGTGTGCAGGGCTGGACCCTGACCTCAACCTGGCTACTTAGACTACATCACTGTCATGCTATTCCCAGCAAACCATCCAGTCATCTGACAAACCAAGACCACTACTAAACAATCAACCAACTGCTCCCCACGAGTTATTTAGAATTTTGATTGGGGGCATGTTTATCTGCAACTACATTCTGGACTTCCTGGATTCTGGAGAGCATGCCGTGATGAGTCTCTTCTGTACATATATGGCTCCTCTGTGGAGGTCATCCAGTGTTCACATTGTGAAGAGTCTTACCTGGCTGCTCCATTCAAAAGTAAGCCAAAAGTAACCATCACACCATGCCACAGTTTGTACCCTGTACAAACCTGAACTGAAGTGTTAATTGTTGCAGAATGTATATATGCTGCTAAATTTTATATTTACATACCTTATATACCTGTTCTGGCATTTTGTGCATGGATTCACTGTTTTTCCCATACCAAAAACACATCTTAGCATTTCTTTAGATTAATGTAGGCCAATTGTGAGAAAGTAAGTACACCATTCTTAGCTTGGCCTTCATGAAACCGAGAACTCCCACAGACAGACTATCAGAAGTTAACCTTACTGCAGAAGTAGTCATTTCTGTTCTAAACATTGCTTAATGTGGGCACACAGCTTAGGTCTGATAGTCATGCTTTGCTACTGAATATCTTGATTCATAATATCTTATATGAATCTTTACCTAGCTGTTACTTTGTGTAGCTGTCACCAAATATAACTCCATGGTAGTTTCACCTTTAAGTCTGTCATGAATGATGATGAGATGCTGCAGGATTCAAGTGTGATTAGGAACTTTGTTACAGAAAACAACCTGGAATTACTTCTGAAAAACTAAAAACAAGTGAGCTGGGGGATTTAACAAGACTGACGATGCAAAGCTTGAACAAGGACACACTGAGACACAGGGGCTTATAAATGCAAAACAAGACAGGATACACCTGGGGCAGAAGGAACAACTGATAATATGAAGACAGAATACAACAAAAGCACATGATGACTTAAAGGGAATAGACTTGGACAAAGACAGCTCAGGGACTCACATCACAGAAAGAAATTAGAGGCACAGACATTGCTGGGGAAATGTCGCACATGTATATGTTATTTACCATAAAAATGTTCAAAATATAAGGAGTCAGTGTAAAATTCCCAGTCTATTAGATTTTAAAACCATGTCCTCGGGCTAAAATAGTGAACAGTAATAAAAAGGAAACTGAACTGGTATATGGTTTGTTGTAATGTAATGCTCTTAATTATAACCCCGTATCTTTTGGAGCCTTTTCTTTTCAGAGTCGTCTCTATCACAGCGTGCCTTGTGGTAGTGCCACAGTTAAACCATGCTGGCAGGTGTATTGAGCTTTTAGGAATTTCAATGAGTGCTGGTATCTTTGCCTCACAGCTGCTGTGAGATAAGGACTTTAAACTGTTTCAAAACAGTTCTGAGGCAAGTTAAGATAAGAGTTTCGGACTAAATGACGCGCCTCAGGGCTAAATCTGGTCCTCCTCTTATTAAAAAGTGCATGGCCCTTGACAAACAAGTTACAGTATCAAAAAGCTTGTGATTAAGGTATTTTCTTAGCGTTTCATTATGTCGAAAATTTGACAGATGAATCACCTTGGTCTGCTTTTTATCATATTTCTGTTCTATAAACTCAACAAAAAAGTCAAATATATTGAAGCACAAAAGGGTTCTCTGACAACAGTAACAATAGTGGATTGTAGAAACAGTCTTAGGTATCAGGGGGACCAATCATAATGCAAGGAGTTGGTACAAAAGTTCTGGCACCCTTCCTGAAGTGCTACTCCAGGTGACTGCCTGGTTCATCGTTATGGACTTACCATCCTTGAAGTCACCTCTAGTGTACGCTACCCTTAAGGTGTTATCTCCAGTGCAGCTTATGCCTCGATAGTGCATACTTATCCTTTAATAGTGGGTAAAATGTCCTTGGTTGGTAGTTTGTCCTCTCTAGTGCAAACCCTTATGAACTGCCCTTCAAATCCCCTGAAAGGCAGTGGTCAAATAATTGTTGACTTCTGATTGCTCTATTATTCCTGGACTGTAATCAAATGAAAAGTATAGTATTCAGCCAGTACAAACAACACTTAATGGCTGGTGCTGCAGTGTGTGCTAATAGCCAAAACACTCACCATGTTTGATGACATACATATGGCCAATGAGCTTGCTACACCACTCTGCCTCAGAGAGTCAGGGCCTCTTTCTGCTCATGTGTCTGATCTTATTTCTCCCTGTAATTTTATTTACCGGCTACAAATAGGATTGTTTGGCTGATTCATGCAGCTAGACCCTCTGTAGCTCTGAGTCACACATGACTAACTGTTGGCTTGTCCGAGCATAATGAAGATGCTCATCGCTTTGTGCCACCTTCCATGAGAGAGAATGAGGTCTACATTTCACTTGAATGTATCTGTTATTCAACACTTTTGCAGGGTTTGAAGCTCCACTGGCCAGATCCATATTTATGTCATGGCCACTTTGCTGGGCACTGATTCATCTTGTATGATTGTGGGGTGGTGGTTAGACAAAGACAGATCTCTACACCAATTTATGAAAGTATTTGCTGAAATCCTGCTTGGGCTGGGCTTGTCTAATGAACAGTAGCAATGAGATCAGTACAGTTTATTGTGTTTGTTCATAATGACAAACATTATACTTGAGGCAGCGCTGGTAATTTAGGGCCAGCAAGATAATATTGGGCTGAAAGCCCAGTTTTATATTGTGTGGAACTTTCATGGGGTATTCATTAAAGCTGCTTATTTTAAAAGCTCTTTATTTATATATACAGTAGAAGTAATGTTTTTGTCATATACTCTGTAAAAATATAATTGTGGAGGTGACTTCAGTCCATGCAGGTCACGGTTTAGTTTTAATGCTGTGTGCAAAGATAGAAAAATGAACAAAATCAAAATATACAAAATATACTACATTATACTATTTATTTCCAGACTGAACAAAACTCTTAAAACTCTCTATTTATGCTCATGTATAACAATTAATCTATGTCCAGGAGCTCAACGATGAGTGTTTAGAGGGGCAGAAAAATGAGCTACATTCAAAATATAGTTTGGGAAAACATGATATTAAAACAAAATTTCACATATCCTAGATATAGTCAATCAGTCACGACATGGTTTGCCAAGAGGCTTCCATTGCTAACCAGCTCTAAATGTCAATATTCACTAAATCGTTTCTGTAAATCTGTCCCAAAAACTTCTCTCAACCCACTCAAAATGAATCTATCTCTTCTTTAAGGTGGGGCGGACTTGTTGCTGTGGTTTAAGGCATGACCAAACCACAGTGGGCAGCCTTTTAACACAGGATCTGTTTTCACAAACCTTCTCAATAATGGGACAGCTGGCCAAGAATCAGATTGTGTGACATCGACCATCATAAATACAGATCCAATTTCAGTTCTCTCCAGTCTGAAATGGCTGCCTGTGGCTGAATTTTCATTTTGATAGCTTGCAGTAAGTCATACCATACCCAAAGCTGTGTGTGCTTTGAACGGGTTAACAATGTCTTTCTGTACCTTTCAGTCCTTCCTTTCTTTGGTCCTCAAGAAAATTAGCTGAATATCATTTTAGCTGATGTTATTTTCTTGCCACGATCATTCCTCATTAACAGATGAGCAGTTCATGTAATTACAGTGCAAATCAAGCCTGGCGTATGCTATTATTATAATATTTGTCCTCTATTTTCTCCGTGAAGTCTTCCAGTCGCAAAATTCTGAGTAAGGTCACTGCCACTCAACTAAACTGGTTGCGAAGCTGCTGCTTCTCTGCATTGTTAGGCACACTTTGATACTGCTGGTACTCTTTTACACACAGGTTTTCAAAAATGCAGGAGAAATGCCACAGGAATCCTAATATTCTCTGCGTCTCTGCAGCGAAACACTGGCTGTTTAAGGGCTTGGATCACTCCAAGGTCGTTGCTGAAAATGGCGAGGGCCTGAGGAGAAATTAGCAGGAGGTGAACGATGTGCTTGACTTGCATGCAGAAGCTCCAGAGAACCACTTCACAAGGAAGGTCCTCCACACACAATCAGCACAGTGGTTTGATTAAAATGTCCTCTTATCAATCTCTTTGCCAAAATCATGACAGAAAGAATGAGTTAGCCCTTAGAAAACTGTAGGTAGTGTCTTATATTTAGTCTTAAATATAATCTCGGTTTACAGGGATTTATGTAGTTGCATAGTTAGTGTTAGTTAGATAATGAATTCACATTCTTCTGCCCTTTGTGTTGAGATGGGTTTTTTTTCTAATTTCCTTTTGCAAAAATATTTTGATTAAGCAAACACAATTACCAGATGGGATGCAACATATACATGTATTTTTTTTAACAAGCCATTAATATCTATTTCTTTGTATCACCCCCTTATAAGCTTTGTAAATACAGCATTTTGAACACAATATAAGCATCCAATATCTGTTTCTATACATAATATTAAGACACATGGATTCAAAAGTAGTTTATTTCTCTCATCCAAGTCTTTTGGCAGGGCTATATTGCTGCTAATGCAACCTGAGACAATTTGAGTATGATGTAAAATATTTTAAAAATTGTCTATCTGATATTTAGGTTCTGAAATTATGTGGAAAACTAGAAATTTATTGTTCAATAAATGAAAAGATTGTTTACAAAGTTTGTTTCCTTATGGAATAACCCATTGTATCTTTATTTTTGTACTTTTTTCTTCATTTTTACTTAATTTTTAAACACCAGCTGACTTTTACCTTGTGTGAAGCTAACATGATTAGAAGCAATAAGCAATAAGAATAAAAATATCTAAGAATAAGAAAAACTAAGAATTATGTATATTTTCTTCACCTGTAAAGTCTGAAGATTATATGATTTGTTCTGATGGCAATGATGTGTTTTTTCTTTTTTACAGTGTATACCAATATCCATGCAGTAAGAGTATTGAAACAAATGAAAACAACCTGATCAGTGACTTTCTTTGCTTGTTTTGTGCCATAAATGTCTTAAAAATGGGGTCGGATTTCTAAATGAGGCTGATAACAGGTTAATGTTCTTAAAATAAATATGATCATATTTCAGTCACTCTTTTGAAGTTTTGCCTTGAAATGAGATCAAAACCTTGAGTTCTTTTGGAGTTTTTATCTCCTAACTGCCATTCCAATAAGTGTGACTGATCAAAACAGAGTTGATTTAAAGATGAATATTGAGGCCAGTAATATAGAGGCCTAGCTGCTCTATTTACATATTTGGAGCGAAAATCATAATAAGAGACTTTTTACAGAGTACCTGAAATATCTAGGACTGATCAGGATATGTACCTAGCTTTGCTGCCCCTGCATTAGATGGAGCGGTATTGTCTTCAATTCCCCCAGTAATAAGGCAGCCCCCCCCCCCACTCTGCCACACTTGTCCAATAATGAGGCTGTCAGTTTGATTTAGATGACCCAGGGCAGAGTTTTGAATGGGTCTCAGTTTCATAATAATTCATAAATCAGAGACAATGAAAAGCAAATCGATGTGTTGGCGGTGGTGTGAAAATTCACTGCTTGGAGATTCGTTTTTTGTCTAAGTGTGGCGTTGCGAGCCGGGACGAGTAGGGGACTGTAGATGGATACTGTAAATTTCCACATACACAGTGCAGATGTTCTGGGGCTTTTTTGGAATAGCATGGCAGTAAACAAGAAATGATTGGATTTTTTGCATCAGATATGGTATATGTTAGGGGGTGGAAACACGAACAAGGCAGTACTAATATCCCATCACTTTATTTGATCATAATCAGTTCTGGTTTTCCACAACCTTTAAAGATGTGTTATCCTTTTGACTACATATTTAAACAAGGTTCTTCAAGGGTCTACAGTTTATGCATAGAACCATGACAAAAAAAACTATGTAAATGATTCCAATAAGCCATTTTTTCATCAATTATCTACATTTTATAGTGGAATTAATGTAGGTAGAAAACACTGATCGGTGTTTGCACTGATGTAATTGTCAGTAATTTAAATGTCACTGATGCAGATGTTTGCTGCATGGAAATGACTTCAAACTTACCAACACCACTTAAAAAACTGCTCTTCATAGATGCTATAATTAATGGAACTGATCAGCCATAACATTAAAACCCAATGCCCAATGCCATGTAGCTCATCCTTGTGACACAATAACAGCTCTGATCTGCAGCACTTGTGCTAACGGGAACCCGTTGTATAAGAAACTTTTGCTGAGAGTGTAGTCTACGTATGACTTTTTGACCCTTAGTTTCAGTTTAGTGAAAGTATTTTAAGTGTTTTTTTCCACTCCAAGACTATAAATATAAATGGAGAAATACATTTATACTAAGCTCTATTTTTGTTTGCATGAGGAACTTTCTCCAGCACTGAGCTTGTGTTCCTTTGCCTGCTTCACTGTCCTTTTTCATTCTTCTTTCTCTCTCTGTCCGCATTTTTTAAGGCCGAGAAAGCATTAAAATCCGAAGGGCTTCTTCTCCCATTTGCTATTCTGTTATGGTCGCTCGTGCCATCATTGAAGAGCACAGCGCACTTGGGAGGCGCCCTGTGAATATGTTATGCCAGCCAAGGGAGCTTTCTGCAGCCTGATCAATCATATTTAAAGCGACTCATCACTGCAGTGCTGACGGGCCTGTCCTGGCCGCGTTGCTGGAGGAACTGCTCGTTACCGAGCCTCTGATGTGTGCAAAAACGGACGACTGTTTGCTTCTGTTGTCCTTCAGGAAAAAAACATGACGAGACACTTTAGGAAAGGGATGGCTGAGAGTCTGTGCCAGCTTGGCCCGGGCAGTGATGGATGAAGTGGGCTGTGGCAGGATCTGGATCCTGCGAGGCCCTTGGGTGGCTGGAGGAATTCTGCCCCATGACATGAGCACGCCAACATGCCATCAAATAACACATCTGCTCTAGTCAACCACTTGAGCTGATGATCTCGTTTATTAATTCATCTACTTTTTTAGAATTTTGGCCACTAATACAAGAATGTACAATATTTTGTTCTATATAAACTTCTTAAACCCAGTAGACATAAACTGTGACACCATATGACATCTGCTATGATACATTTATGGCTTGGTATGTGATTATGATGTCAGATTCAAGTAAAATATTTCCAAATCTGAAAATAACATGCAGTCAGTTCTATTTTAAATAAAATGTAATAAAATCTTTGAAATGAAACCACTAAGAGTTTAATAATACTTTAATATATGGTACCAAATGTACCTAAATTGCTTTGTCATTATAGCCATAACAAGTAGTTGATAGCACTAAAACCAACATGCCTTTAGGCTAGCCCTTAAAGAGAAGTTTATTCTTGGTATCAGAGCACCACAATTGTAAGCTTAATCCTACAAGGTATGTTTAATGATTATGACTGAAATCACTGGTAAATATTTTTGGCAGGCCACAAGCTGTAAAAAAAATGTTGTATAACTAGGTAGTAAATGAACAGTTGTATACACCAATATACACCAATCCGCCATGTGATCTACACCAAAACATAAAAACCACCTGTGTAATACTGTGCACGCCCCCTTTGTGCCAGGAAAATCCCTCTGATACATTGAGGCATTATTTTGATTGATCTAATACCATTTTGTTTAACTAAAATAAACGGAATTGATTGTTAGCTTGCCATATTCCATCCGGGTGGCATCTTTTACCAATGAAATACACACACACATACACACACACAACCATCCACGTAGCATGAAAAATATTAGACAAAACCACCATTTTCTATTGCTTCATGGTCCATTTCTGATGTTTATGTTCTCGCTGTAGGTGCTGGAATAGGGCTGGGGTCAGCATGGGTGCTCTGACTGGTCTGCAGCTATGCAGCCCCATACACAATGAGTTGCAAATAATTTATCGTTAATTTGTCTTACAGTACCTGATCGGTGGGAATGCATATCAGTGAGTCTTGGGCCCCCATGGCCCCGAGGCTGGTTTCCTACTTTGAACCAGTTTTGGCATGTACCAACCAATGCGTGCCAGGAACATCTAGTCATCACAAATTTTCCCCGGTCAGTGTATCTCAGGTTCATTTTTCCTGCTTGAAACACAGCAACTTCAGTGACTGTTCAGTTACTACCTACACACATGGACAAAATTGTTGGTACCCCTGAAATATTTCCAAAAATTAAATATTTCTCACAGAAAACTATTGAATTAGCACATGATTTGCTATCCACATGTGTATTCCCTTTGGGTGCATTGGA